>PVKS010005167.1:0-87145 GCA_004027875.1 Aplodontia rufa | reverse complement strand
CAGGCCAGGCCTATTTTCCTCTCCCTCAGGCGTTTCTGCATGTTCCATAGTTGACCACATTCACTATTCTCTCTTCTGTGTGGCAAGATGTTACAAAGAGGGTCACTCACATCTCAGTCTGGCTTTGTGCCTGGACACACAAATCTTTGTTAGGACATAGTTGGTCACCTCAGACTACACCCGATGAAACCTCTGGGGAAAAGTGGTTGGAGATGAACTCTTTGTGACAGACAGCTGTCAGTTCAAAGCCTGTCTAGTGTCAAGAGTTGAAGGAAACTCTAATCCATGAGAAGAGCTCACAGCGGGTCCTGCTTCAGGGCAAAAGGACAAATGGCTTTCTCCACTTGAGATGATCCTTGCCTCCTGGCCAGGCTGCCTGTGGACCTTGTTCATGAAGGGAGCATCCACTTTTTATAGACAGCAAGGGGACATGGACTCATTCCTGCAGGTCTTTTCTGCTCTTATGTAGTGTGACAAAAAAGGATTTTGGTAAAACATTGGCTTAATAAAGAGAAATCTTGTGTATATGTGTGTACCTTTCGTGTTAAAAACCAATTTAGTATTTTAAACACAATCAAAGGGAAGTTCCACCAATAACTCTGGGTCTCAACTATTCGTTGTAATATATAATCAGTGGTCTTTACTGTGCTAACACACTGAAAATTTCAAAGTTAATCATCTCTGTATTATGTAAGAAAACATACAGTATGAGATTCCCAGACAATTTGCGAGTATTACAATAATATTTTGTACCAAATTACTAAAGTATCTATTATGCTGATTTAACTTGTTGAATTTAGTAGTTATTTTCTTGTCGTATATATGATTTATATAATATATATTTTTCCCATTAATATTTTTCAAAGGGTTATGTCCTTATTTTATTTTATTTTTTTTAAAGTGAGAGGGATAGTGAGAGAGAGAAAATCAATTTTATTTAGCTTTTCATGTGGCTTTTGTTGCTTCAACACTTTGTTGTGTATATGGTGCTGGGGTTTGAACCTGCATCCTCGTGCACGCCAGCCAAGTGCTTTAACTGCTGAGTAGTAGTCCCTATTTTTATTTTTTAAATTAAATTTACATTTTTTAAATATTTAATTTTGACTGATAAATAAAAACAAAATTATACATATTAGTGGGGTATCATGTGATGTTTTGTTATGTGTATATATTGCATAATATCTAAATCAGGCGAAACATTTATAGCTTCATCATTTGTCATTTTTTTTTTGTGGTGAAACTTTCAAAATCCTTTTATCTAGATTTTTGAAATATACAGTACGTTGTTGTTACCTATATTCTCCCTACTGTGCTGTCCCACACCAGAACTTCTTAGACCTAACTGCAACTTAGGATCCCTTGATCAGACTCTCCCCTCCGTTCCCTCTCTATTCCCCAGCCGCTGGTAACCACCATTATCCCTCAATTTCTGTTAGGTCAACTAGTTTAAAAAGGAGAAGTTTTGATGTTTTCCCGAATTCTTAAATTATTTGTGTTCTAAAAATTAATTAGGATAAATTTTAGCATTTTAAGTGATTATCTCTTTCCCTAGGATATTTTGGCATATTTTCCAGATATTCAATAATATTAATATAGAATACTGGATGAAAGAATATTTATCGTGTATTCATTATATGAAATACAGCAGTCTGCTTTCCATAATTGTTAACTAATTTGTGGAAATGATAAAATGGTTTCTCCCTCTGTCAATCAGTCTATGACTAAAAAAAGTAGCTGCTAATTTATTAGAATCATATCAGGCCATGCATTTTTCTTTTCATCTATTTTTGTTGTATCGCTAGATACGCTATGCACTAGCATATGGCTTAGAAATTTGAGATGAACGTAATTTGTACACAGCAAATTGCTATATTCTTAACTAGAGAATTAGAGAAGTAGATTTTGAATTTTTTTTCTAAAGAGAGAAGGACAGTGTGTGTGAGAGAGAGAGAGAGAATCAATTTTTATTGAGTTTTTCACATGGCTTTCATTGCTCTGACACTTAGTTGTGCATGTGGGTGCTGGGGATTGAACCCATGCACCCTGCATGCTGGGCAAGCGCTGTAACTGCTGAGCCACCGCTCCAGCCCTTGAAATTTTGTCAAGTTTTTCAAAAGGTAAATAGAACATTTGATGGAAAAGAAAAGATTCTTTGCAAAATTTGGGATGGTACAATGTCTGTACAATGAAACGTAATTTAATACACACTTTTAAAGTGGGTGATCCTGTCTCTATGTGCTGTGAATTCCAAGGAGAGAAAATTGAGGTCTATGTATCATAATTCTACTTTTTGCAATGGAAAGAAGAAATTCCTTTTAAAAGAAAGCTTAATTTCTTTTTTGCCTTTATTGCTTTCATTTTTTTTTTTTTTACAGTTTGCAATTGATCTTATGTTAATTATCACATTTGATCTCTGTAAAAACCTGCACAGCACATCTGGCAGGCATTACTACTGTTAATTTGCATATAAGAAAGAGACCCAGGGTAGTGACCTTTGCCCAAGGGAGGTGTTGGTCTCTTCTTTTTCAGATTATAAGGATGAGCTTTCTAGTGATGCACAGAGTGATTATTATCTTTAGAATAAGATTGCTGATTAACTGAGAAAGATGGCCTTTAGCACTTTTGATAATTTTGGAAACCACTGGGTCAATTGTAATTACTTTCAACTAATTATAACTATTCAGAAGTAATAATCATGAGAACATATTACTTTGATAAGCTGGCATTTTGTTATCTTCTGACCAGCAAATAATGTAAAGGTTACATTAATTTTCTGTCTATTAATGATTATTCAACAGTCCAATTTGCTGATGTAGTTCCGAGCCAATTTGGCCTTTTCGTAGGATTATTTAAGGCTCTGCCTGGCACTAAGCTAATTTGAGCTACATTGAAAGTTTCAGTTGTTAGCATCTAGTTTAATAAAAGATTAGGGGTATATTTCTTACACAATTTTTTATTTAAAGATCTCATTACCTTTTATTGGAAGAGTTTTAGTAATTTAGATGATTATAATCTTTTTATTCCATAAGTTGAGAATCTGGTAAGCGTGTGGGATTTTAATGAGCCTATGGCTGCGGGGATTACAAAGAAAGCACTGGTACTCATGGCTTGGAGCAGGTTCTTTCTGTCTAGCTCCTCTGTTATGAATTTGATTCAGACATCTACTTTCCTCTTTCCTATTCTCCTTCCCCCCATCTGATTCTTCACAAGATATACATTGGGACATTTCTAAAATGCAACTACCTACCTCCTCCCCACTGCTTTTTAAGAAGGAGCTCAACTTGACCCAAACTTGCTTTTTCTGTTCTTCTTGACCCAGTGCGTATGGTGTTCAGCTACAGAAGGCCTTGGCTTCCTGCTTTGAGTCTTTGTCTCTGCGGGGAATGTTCTCCACTCTTGTTCTCTGGTAAATGTCCACCTGTCCTTCCTGACGGATGATAAGCTTCCCCTACCAGCTTCTAGGCAGAGTTAGATGCTGGAGTAGGACTTGGTATATTGCTCTCCATAGTAATACAAATTTGCATCTCAATTACTAATTTCTGGACTTTTCTAAAGTCTCCAAAGTGCCTTACACATAATATATACTTAATATCCATTTGATTGCAAAGTTTGCTTTCAAAGAGCTTTGTGAAGAGTTGAGAAACAAATGCAGTACACATGCTACACAGATTATTTGACTAATCCTAGCTAATACTCTCATAATTGTCTCTGTTCTGTATCTATTAAATAATGGAATTGGATTAAATGACTTCCAAAGTGTATTCTTGCTTTAAAATTTGACCATGTAAAAAACAATTTTGTATGTGTATACACACACACACACACACACACATATATATATATTTTTAAAGAGAGAGGGGCAGTAAAAGAGAGAGAGAGAGAGAGAGAATCAATTTTATTTAGTTGCTGTGTTTCCATTGCTCCACACTTAGTTGAGTACATGGTGCTGGGGTTTGAACCCGTGTACTTGTGCATGCCAGGCAAGGGCCATAACGGCCGAGCCACCTAATTTGGTGTATTTTAATACTGGCACATAGCAAGTGGTAGTTCATTTGCACACTTAAACACATTTCCATTCCATTGCACACATTTTATTAATCTGGAAAGAGACTCTTAACTAAAAAATTTACAAACATTCTCTGCATGCCAAGTTGAATGAGACTTTCCTGAAAATAGTGTTTGCAGTGCAAATGTTCAAATTTAGAGAGGATTTATTTATTTATTTTTTACCTCTGCAAATTCTTTGAAAGAGTTTAGCATGAACACTGTAAAAGTTATATACTTTTCTCCTCAGGTTCTCAACCCTCATCTTAAAATTTGAAGTAAAAAGGAAATCATCAGTATGAAAAATAACTATGATGTACAGGGTTGAAGTTTTTTATATAAAGAACTCCCTGGAAAGATGCTGGTCAAATTTCTCTTCTGCATAGTTCATGGCATATGACTGACAATAATATTTAATATGATGAATTAAAGCGGCTTAGAAAATTTAGGCCTCTGGAGAGCAAATCCAAGATGGTAGATAGGATTTTCACATTACTGTGAAGACAAGGTAGGAGTTGACGTTGGAGATCTCTTGGGGGTGCTTCATCACAGAGTGAAAGAGCTATATTCACCTAATTTATTTTAGCAAGGGAAAGACTATTCTCTTTAACAGATGCTTATTTAAGGTCAAAGAGAAAAGAAGACCAAAAGAAATAATATCACTTTCAGCTAGGTGTGGTAGAATTTAGTGTACTATTAAGTTGGGCATTTTCTCTTCCAACTTCCTTTAACAGCCAGCATTATTTTTATTGACCTTCATTAAATTTACATTTTACGTTTGCTTTTTCCATATTATTAGGAATTTTGTACTGAGGTGCTTTTAAGGAACAATAATAAGAAAGAGAACAGCACTATATTTGTACTTGATACAAAAAGAATATCAGTGATTTCCCCCGGAGGCAGCATGGGTGTGACCAGTAGAAGGGTGTGACCAGTAGAAGGGGCTCAGGCTTTGGAACCTGACAGCCGGCTCCCATTCTGGCTTAGGTGTTTACCAAATATTCGGGCTGGGCAAGTTACTTACATCCTTCCAGCCTTAGTTTCCTCATCCACACAGTAGAAATAATGCATGATGGGCATCTAGCATAGTGCTAACACATAGGAAGTTAGTCAATAAATGAAATATAATAATTATGCTGGTTAAGTGTTAGACAATTATGGTCTTTAGATACTAAGTTTTATTGAAAGAATTAAATACCATAGGTTTTTCAGGGCTTAACAAAGGGCCCAACGTAAGATAAGAGTATCAGTAAGTATCTACTGAGTAAGTAGTGTAATTTTGTGCAAAGAGCACATGGTTACATATACCATTAGTGTCACTTGGTGTAAATATGAATTTGGGATAACTGAGGAAAATTATCATGAAGATACTGGACTGCATTGTCCAGGGGAAGACTCCAGGAGAGGGGCTTGTCTTTCAAGGCTTTGCAGATTGGGAGTGATGGGCAAGGACTGCAGCAGTGAGGTAATTATGAGAAAATGGTCCCCTTAGAAAGGGGAAGCCTTCGAATCGCAGAGGCTGGGCAGCTTGGCCTTCTGTTGAGCCAACTCACACCTGCCTGCGGGCCTGCTTTTTGCTGAACTTTAAGGCATCTGGGTTGGTTCCTTTGAGCAGTGGAAATTATCTTCTTCTGCATTTAGTCTTTTTTTTTTTTTAAGAGAGAAGGACAGTGAGAGAGAGAGACAGAGAGAATCAATTTTTATTGAGTTTTTCACATGGCTTCCGTTGCTCTGACACTTAGTTGTGTACGTGGGTGCTGGGGTTTGAACCCATGTACTTGCACATGCTGGGCAAGTGCTGTAACCACTGAGCCACCGCTCCAGCCCTGCATTTGCTCTTCATGTTGATTGTATATTAGGTCACCATAATCTTTTTCTCTTTCACTATTGACAGTTTCAAAGATGTGCATGTTTTTGGCTTTACATATTCTGTTTTAAAACATTTTTTGAATAGGTCACACAGTTAATTGTAAAAGAATAAAAAGGTAAAATAAGTCTGTTTCTTACCCCACTCCAGCCAAACTGCTTTTCTACCAGAGGAAATCAATCACAGCAACTGATACCTTGTGTATCTTCCTAGAGGTGGTCTAGGCATGCAAGTGGCATATGCTTTATAAACTTGGAAAACGTTCAGCATTTTCCAGTTTCAAAACAGCAGTAATTTCCAACATAAAATGTATACAAGAAGCATGATTAAATGGGATAAATACTTTCTGTAACAGAAAAACAAAGAAAAAAGGGAAAATGCTCAAATTACTGCAGACATCCTTTAGTCACCAAATCTCTTAATGCTTATATAATTTCCTGCAGTGAAAATCTTCGTGCATTGTTTAGTATTCTCTTTGTAATGTATTGCAGATATTCACACCTTTCTTTTTAAAAATATTCAAAAGTAAATTTTCAATCAATGTGATGATTTAATTGCAGTCCAGATTTTATGGTAAATCAAATTCAATATTTTGAAGTGTTAGATTTCTTCCTAAATAATTTCTTTCACAATGCTCAGTTTTTCAATATTAATGACATGACCTCAAGTGTATATCATAACTAAGTAAGCACAAAACACATTGTGGGCTAGACCCAACCTCAGGTGAAAAATCAGATTTGATGGAAACTTTTTTTTTTTCCCCAGTAGTAAGCATTAACCCAGAGTCTTGTTCATGTTAGGCAAGGGTTCCACCACTGAGCCACCTTTGCAAACCTTTTTATTTATTTATTTTTTTGAGACAGAGTCTTGCCAATTTGCTCAGACTGGCCTTGAACTTGTGATCTTCCTGCCTCAGGCCTGTGTCACCATGCTGGAGTTGATTAAACAAATTTTAGCCTGTTTTTTATACTCTGTTATCCATAAGGGAGATGTACAAAGCTGTACTGACCAAAGGAAAAAACAGAGTTAAAATGTTTTGTTGGATTATTACACTGAACACTTACGATGGAATTTTGTTTAGTTTGATCAGGAACGTTGAACACTTTATTTTAATTGGATTGTTTTCTAGTGATTTTGTGTTCTTTGTTAAATTCCTGGATCTTTACAAATACAGTTACATAAGAACAAACATTTATTTAGTGTTCTGAATTGAAAAACGCATTTTTGTGTATCATGATTTTCTTTTATTTAAAAAGCTAGGGGGTTAACCTAACTTATTGGACTTCTTTTTAAAAAATTTTATTAAGAGGGTCTTGCTATGTTTCCCAAGTGGCCTTGAACTCCTTGGCTCAAGTGATCCTCCTGCCTCAACCTCCCAAGTAGCTGGGATTACAGGTGGTTGCCATAGCACCCAGCTTTCTCAGCACCCTTATTTTGCCATTTGAGGGAATAAGAACTTGTACTTTATTTGTCACTGATAGTGTTAGATGAATGGGAATTTCTGATAGCATTTTTGGAAGGAGACTCAATTGGCCATTTTTAGTACTCCATCCGCCTCCCGTGGACTTTTCCCAGGTGCTTTTATGAGCTGTAGCTCAGCACTTGAGTGCATTAGCTTCTCCATCATGTGGTTTAGGATGATTTCAGATTTGGGTGATTTAGTTTAATCTAATGAAGGCCTAAGGCAGAGTCAGCCTGGAGTGCCGTGTAGCGCAGTGGGGACTCAGAAAGCTGACAGTACCAGGATCATGGATTGAATTTCTAACTCTAATTGCTACTTGGTTTTCGCTTGAAGGAAACATGTAATTCAACTATATGGAGAAAATCTGTATCCACATTTTTTGTTTTTGTTTTTCCTGTAGGAATAGTCTTTATCCTCTTCTCCTGTAATGAATACTTTTTGAGATGGTAGTAGTGCACACGCGCATCCTAAACTGTGGAGGTCATGCAAACCAGTCAGGAGGCAGACATTTATTTATGAAAGCGGTCTAGTTTATTAGTACGTCCTCCTCTGGCCTCCTGTCTTGATAAGTTTGGTGCCAACAACATACAGGATCCATAAAGTGTATCTTGAGGGCCATGGGCTCTTTTTAGGAAGCTACCCCACCAAAGGCATAAGCTCAATATTGGCGTTCTTTCTTCAGATCACTCCGTTGTCATGTGGGGACTTCTAAAGGTCATTCTAGTTCCTCTCTCCATTTCCAGAGAATAGTTGTTGTTTGTCCACTTCCTCAGTTGCTCATGTGTCGCCTTCCAGGCAAATTGTGAGAATAATGGCTGACATTCATTACTCTGACTACCAAGCACTTTTTCATGTGTCATCTTAGTTAATTCTTACAATATTCTAGTGCCCTTGTTTTGGACAGATGTGGCCCCAAAAGGAATTCCAGGAATCACATAACTCTTAAATAGAGGATGTTTTATTCAAGTCCAAGCTTTGAGCTCTTGACCATTAAACCTGTTATTCCTAAAGAGAACACCTAATTAAACAACAACAATTTATGCATAGGAAATGTTTTGAGGCAGCATTAGTAGCGGGAAGGATGAGTAGGGAGAGGCAAAGAGACTGAGAGAAGGGACGGGTATGAGATTAGTACAGAAAAAGGGCTGTGTAAACTGATAGGACTTGGTGGTAGTTTCTGTTTTAAAAACGGCTGGGTATGGGCTGGAGAGGTGGCTCAATGGTTACGGTGCTTGCTTGGCATGCACAAGGTTGCGAGTTGGAACCCCAGCACCACGTACACAATTAAGTGTCAGAGCAATGAAAGCCACATGAAAAACTAAATAAAGTTGATTTTCTCTTTTTCACTGTCCCTCTCTCTTAAAAAAATAAAAAGAAAAGTCTGGGTGTGGTGGTTATGTCTGTAGTGACTTTGGAGGCTCAGGCAGGAGGATCAAAAGTTTGAGGTCAGCTTCAGCAACTTAGTGAGGGCCTAAATAATTTATTAAGACCCTGTCTCAAAAGAAAAAAGGGCTGGGGATCTTGCTCTGTGATTAAGTGCTCCTGGGTTCAATCTCCACTACCAAACAAAAAACAGACCCATAAAATCTGTTACATTCTTTTCTTTATGTTGAATTTCTGGGTGTTTATTGTCTTGTTGTTGCCTGTTTTAAATAGCCATTTAGCAGGTAGATAATGTGGAAAAGCAAACCAACTATTCTGAAAATAAAATTTAGGAAGGTCTGGTGGTGTACAGCACAGGGCAACCATGGTGGCTCTTCAGAGAAGAAGCTTGACATTGGTATTCACAAACTGCTCTACTTTAATTCTTTACATAGTTCAGATGACATAAAAACACTAATTCCCTGTTGCTCTTTAGCATATAATGTTATTACACCAAAAAAGGCAAGGGTAGGCATTTATTCCCTCAGTTCATTTTAAAGAAAAAAGTACAAGGAAAATGTCACAAGAAATACTAACGGGAAAGCACAGTCGATTTATTTGAAGTAAGCGGAGCTGCTTAAATTGTCCGTTGCCCTTCAGTTCAGAGTATTTATTGCACATGTGATCGCGACTCCAAAGCTTTAGCCTGTGCTGAATACTTTGTAGTTTTTCACTTCTCTACTGTTAATAGATGGGTTAATAGATTAGACTAGGAGAGATGAACACATAGAGCTTATGGTTTGTCCTGAAAACTTGAGGATTTTCTAATTAAATACTGAGTGAGCAGTAAGCTTTGACCACCTTAGTAAATCATGAATTTTTCCATCTTCCTGACATAGCTAAAATTGGAAATGTCAAGTATGTCTGAACAAGAGCATGATCCATGGACTTGGACCTGAATTTACTTTCAGTTTTATCACATAAAGATATTATGAGTAGATTAACTAGAAATGATGGCGTGTATCTATGAATCTTTCTTTTGAGTAAGACTGGGTTTCTAAGTTGGAAACATTAGCTTCCTTTCCCAAAGGTAATGTTGGTCTCTATAAAATATAATAAAATTAATTCATTATCTAATATCAGTGGCAGAACCACATAGTCCCCCCCCAAAAAAAAAGAAAAGAAAGAAACCAACCCCACCCACTGCCCAAACCAAAACAAGCAAGCCACAATCAGAAAACAAAAACACTGAAGCCCAAACTCATCAGGATGAGTAAGATGTCTGTGAACCTGGCAGTGCCAAGGATACCATGAATGGCTGGATTTCATTCAGAATCTCCCGAGAGGAATTTGATCAGCATCCCTGATGTCTAATTGGACGTCTCGCATTCACAATGGCTCAGAGTGAATTTCTCATCCCCTGCCCCACCTGATGTGCCCCTCCCGGTGCCTCTCAGTGAATGGTGGTCATTGTCCCAACCAGACACTTGAGAGCTGTTTTCGACTGCCCTGCAACCTCCATAATTCTTCCTAAATTTCTCAAACGTGTCCACTTCGTTCTGTTCCTTTGGCTACTACTTTAGTCCTGCTGGCTACAGTCTTTGCTTGGGTGATCACAGCAGCCTACTGATTTCCCCTGCTGCCCCATTGCTCTCCTCCAGCAGCCAGAGTGCCCCTCTCTACCATGCGTACCATGCAAACATGCGAGCGTGGCTGATGTCACCTTAGATGAGGACTCTTCAGCCTTCCCAGCCTCATCTCTTGCCCTTTCCCTTCCTGGCTGCCCTCCAGCTCCAGGGCACTATTTCCTGTTTTCTTTCTTTTAGCCTCTGGGCCTTGTTTCTTGATGTCATATGGGACCCTTCTTAGTCTTCAATTCTCAATCTAAACTTCCTTCCTGAAGATTCAGTTCTCCTGCTTCTGTGACTCCGTAAATCTGGATTCCATAAAATTAAGCACTTTTTAAAAATCTGCACTTATGGGACTGGAGTGGTGGCTCAGTGGTTACCACCCTTGCCCAGCATGCGCAAGTACACAGGTTCAAACCCCAGCACCATGTACACAACTAAGTGTCAGAGCAACGAAAGCCATGTAAAAAACTCAATAAAAAAATTGATTGTCTCTGTCTGTCTCTCTCTCACTTTCCTTCTCTCTAAAAAAAAATCTGCACTTACAAACCTCTTTGGTTGTTTCTTAGTGGATGGTTTGTCTGTCCCATTAAGCTTTTGTTTTTTCTTTTTTTTGAGAGGCAAAGGAACAGTGGGTGGGGGGAGAGAATCAATTTTATTTAGTTTTTTATCTGGTTTTCATTATTCCGACACTTTGTTGTGTACGGGGTGCTAGGGATTGAACCTGGGTCCTCACATATGCCAGGCAAGTGCTATAACCACCAAGGAACCACTTCAGTCACCATTAGACTTTAAGTTACTTGAAGGAAGGGATTCTCTTGTATTTCAAGAGTTTCTCATGGTGTGTAGTCACAGGACATTTATCGAACACTTAATAAATAAGGTATGTGTGCTGCTGTTTTGGGGGTAGATATTATCTCATATCATTCACAGAGTGCATTTTAAGGTCCAGTGAGAAAGAATTTAGAAAAAGTAAATATTGGAGGGCAGAGGACTCAGTGCCCATGATAAAAATTACTTCAGGAGCACAATATAACATTCCAGAGGAAGGGAGAACTTTGTGTTGAACAATGCCAGGATTACCCTTTTGACCATCATCTTGCAACAGTTTTCAGCAGAATAATCTGTAGTCTTTCACAGAAATAGATTGTAGGAATCACAAACTCTAAAATTAGTTCCTTCTGATATCTAACTTAAATTTTTCTTTACTATAATATAAACTCATTTCTGATCTTTCTTAGATGAAATCAAGAACCCTATATATTTACATTATTACCAAGTTTTTTTTTGTTTTCCTCCAATATTCAAGTTTTTCTCCCTTC
Organism: Aplodontia rufa; assembly: GCA_004027875.1. Lineage (NCBI taxonomy): Eukaryota > Metazoa > Chordata > Mammalia > Rodentia > Aplodontiidae > Aplodontia > Aplodontia rufa. Next base: position 75,460 of record PVKS010005167.1, on the reverse strand, counting down.
CTACCTAATTTTCTAATTGCTTAATTATTTTTATTGCTAGTATTTGAAACTTTCTAAGCATGCCATCCTTTAAATCATAAACTGGGACAGCCAAAACCTGACTGGTACTGAACACCGTGAAAGGATTGCTGTTCTTCAAGAGCTTATAATTGTGGAGCACATCCACCGCCAAAGAATGTCCCAAGAAAGGAATATGCATGTAGCAAAAAGGGTGACTTTCTTTTTTTGAAATTATAAACTTCTGTTGAACTGAAAGGAATGGCTCTCTCAGGTCTAAGGTGGTTATATATATGATGCCTGCCCTTACTTTTCTTTTTTTAATATATATATATATATATAAGCTTGGCTGTGGCTGAGATTGGGGATTTTAAAACTGATATTATATCACACATTTAAGACTATAGTAGGAAAAATATTTGGGAGGATAAATATACCATTTATCTTTTGTTTTTTCTTTTTCCTTTTTCATGGTGCTGGGCTTGAACCCAGGGCCTCATGCATGCTAAGCAAGTGCTGTATGAGCGAGCTACACCCCTATAGCTCTACCATTTGTTCTTATGTTGATCCAAAGGGGAACAAAAAGGAAATGACATAGGCCTAATTATTATACATCAAAATGTTATATGATTGTGCTGTTATCAGTGTCAGAAATAGCTTTCTGTGGGAGAGTCTTAGGGATGCTGTCGCGGGCAACCTTTGCCAGTTAGAGGGGAACAAAATTAATTTCCTTATATTTAAAAGCCAATTTCAATTCAAAAAATGTTTCATGCTTATAAGGCATCTAGTATTCTACTGTGTATAGTGACGAATGCTTCTTTTTATTTTAGGAATTTAAAGATAATCAAATCTCAAGGAAGTATACTTTGAAATACAATAATTTAAAATAATTTAAATTACTGATTTTTTTTTAACCTCCCAGTTTTTATAGGAAATCTTTCTTTGTTGATTTATTTATGTATTTTTAAATTTTGATACTGGGAATTGAACCCAGGGGCGTTGTACCACTGATATTTTGAAACCAGCATTGCTCACATGGGGTTAAATGGAGAGAGTCCAGATGTAGTTATAAAACACAGAAATAGTAATTATCTGCCTGCATACATCAAATATTGTTCATATGAATGTAAATACTTAGAAGTGTAAAGATGAATTCCATCACATATTTGAATGGATGCTTTTGATAATCCTAACTACAGTTCTTGGTGACATCTCAAACTATTGGAGAAACTCTGCTCTTGTAATTTAATGTGGCATTCCTACTACATCAGAACCAGGGCAGTGCCTCTGTGATTGAAATCAATCAACCTGACCTTTGGGGTTTATATATTAAATAAAAATAAAGCTGTAGGAAAGGAAAATACCATTAGTTACAGTGACAGAATTATAGTTCCTGTCTACAAACTTTTTCTTTTGGTCACTCTGGCTATGAAACCTCATTTCTCTAGTGATTAAGAAGGATCAACAGTATATTTGGATAAAACATATGACAATTTGCAGCAATGGACATTCTAAATGAATATTAATTTTCTTAAAAGTTGAAAAGTTATTTCTTATATGTAAATGGGATTTATTTTCTGAAAACCTTGATTTCTCCCTCCCTGTCTCTTTCTCCCTCTCTCTCTCACTCTCTGTCTTTTGGCATTAGCCAGGAAAATGAGACATAAGGAGTTGGTGAATTTGGAATTCATTTATAAATTTTAAAGTGATATGAAAATGCAATGGGTTAAACATTTACTAACAATAAATTAGTAAGTGCCACATGAAATTAAAGACAAAATGTAAATGGAATTCAAAATTGGTAGGCAATAACACTTAGAAAGTACAGAGAAGTTGCCTTGGCAAGGGTGGTAACTGGACTGGATTGTTAATCATTCCATTTAAGAATTTGATAAAACTTGAGAATGAAAGAATGCTCTAGATGGAGGAAATAGCAAGAACGAAAGCTTGCATTTGTATTTTAGATATAGAAATTAGTTTCTTCATGGGTGTTTTAGGTAGCTTTTCATTGCTGTAACAAAAATACCTGACATGAACGACCTAAAGGAGGAGATTATCTGGGCTCATGGTTTCAGAGCTTTTAATTCATGGTCTCTGCACCCATTGCTTTGGGCCTGAGGTGTGGCCAGCGCATCGTGGCTGTGGGGCAATGGCAGAAGAAAGCTGCTCAGCTAATGGCAGCTGGGATGGGAGTGTGGGGGGAGAGGAGAAAGAGAAAGGTGTAGTGGATGAGGGGAGAAGCGAGGGGTGAATATAGTTCCCAAAGGCGCATGCACCCAGGTGGTCTCCTAACTCTAACCCTCCAGCTGTGCCCCACCTATCTGCAGTTTCCACCACCTGCTAGCAGCCTACTGGCTGTCAGTGGATTCATCCAGGGGCGAGGTCAGAATCCTCCCGATCCAGTCACTTCCCCAAAGCCATCTGGACATTGCTGCATCGGGAGCCAGTCTTCAACACGTGAGCTTTGAGGAGACAGTTCAGATTCTGATCATGAAAATGAGATGACCTCATAGTGGTTAAAAGCATAACTTGAGAGGGATATTACTTGTGTTCACATCTTGGTGCCAACACTGCCATTATTATCATTAACAGCATTCGTGTTGAGGTATTGTACAATATTTGGTTGAAAAGGTAATAATAATTGAATTATTTTTATGATAAATTTATTAATAGTGACAATTTATATTTACTGATCACCTATTTAATAGTATAGGCCCTGTTTTAAATGTTTCATGTGTATTGTTTTATTTTCAAAATAATTACGTGGGATAAGTGCTGTTGTTTCCATTTTACAAATGATAAAATGAGTTATAGATGGAATAACTAACTTGCAGAAGGTCAAATAACTAAGCGTAATAATGGTCACAGAGCTCTTAAGTTGGATGAGGGCAGTTTTGGGGAGCAGCTCAAATCTGAAAGTGCATGTGGATAGTGGAAGAGAATGTAAGGATGGTGTTGCATGGTTAGTGCAAAACCTGTTGAATTCTGCATGGAAGACTAATATGGCCAAAGCGTTTTAGAGAAAGTCGCATAGTATCATGTGTGGGTGGACCTGGGCCCAGACCGGAAGCTGTGGGACTGGGCTGCTGCAGTTGCTCCACAGTGAAATGGGGAGTCTGAGGTAGGCTGGCGCAGGAGGAATGGATGGAGAGAGCCAGAAAGGAAATTCAGCTGAGCTCTGTTACTAGCTGGTGAGGAAGAAGAGTATGTCAGGACTGATTTATCGTGCTTGCCTAGGTGACTGGTGACCTCATTATCGGGTGGTCAGACTGTGCCCATGTTTAACCAGCTTCCTAATGGTCAGCTGTTTCGGTCATCGTTCCTTTGAGGTTCTCTTCTTGATGCTGGTGATCTTTGTTACATCTTGGTTCTCCTTTTCCCTAATTCCTCCTTCCGAGGGCTTTCTAAAGTGTGCAGTCTATATTCTCTCCTGCTTGTTTTGCGTGCCTCCTTCGTCACAGAGGGCATATGCTGTCCAGTTACCTCGATCTGAAAGCTGCGTAATCTCCTGATGGAAGACTGTGCTGGACCTGAATCCCAGCTGCAGCATTAGTAGTTGTGGGGTAACAATGTCTTTGATATCAGTTTGCTAATTTATAATAGAGAATGACACCTACCTAATGGAGTTAGTAGGGGCACTAAATGAGTCTAGGGAAAAGGCTCAGACCCAGCAGTCCCTTGACAAGTTTCATGTGTTCTTCTTTCCCCCTTTCCTTCTATCCAAATATTTCCTTTTAGTTCAAGCTGCCTCCCCACTGGAGACTCTTCCTACATTAAGAGAAGTAGTCATGACTTTCTCTGCTTACCAGATGTTAAACTGTTCATTATCATCTTTCATGGACGAGGAGCACAGTGATTGTCTTTTTGTTTAAACATAGAATGAGTTAATACTCCAAAAATATAAGATATGAACTACAAGGATGCAATAATAACCTGCTTTTATGTGAAATTGCGCTTCAGACAGGGGGTGAAAATTTATCTTCCAATTGGATTCTTAAGTGCAGCATGGAGACAAGCTGTGGGAACATGATATATGAAATACAAATTTCTCCCAACTCCTTACCTATCTAGAAATTTTATTTGTACAGATGTTATGAATGATACAGTGGTCTTTTATATAACAATTAGAATTTCATTTGATTAAGCAGACGCTAGTGTGTAAAGAATCTATCTCAGCAAATGTTAGCTCATACAGAATGATGCAGACTTGCTAAGGAGATCTGGTCAATGCAGAAGATAGGTGAGCCTAGATAAATTGCTATAGAGAACTAGTCGATACATGAAGTTAGGCTCTTGCTAGGGATTTGGAAATTACCCATATAAAACTTTTCCCAGATTTGATTTACTTTCTTGGACTCCAGTATCTTGAAGGTTAAATTTATTTCAAATATATTTATTTATATATTTTAAAATAGACATAAAATTATATGTATTTGTCATGTATGGCATGTTTTGAAGTATATATGCATTCTGGACTGGTTAAATCTAGCTAATAACATAGCATCACTTCATATAATTATCATTTTTATGGTGAGAACACTTAACTTCTACTCTCTAATTTTAGAATATAGAATGGGCAAAGGTTTTTGGTATACACTAGTACAACCAACTTGTTTTATAGTAGAAGAAACTGAGGCCTGAAAATTTAAAGGGGCTAGCCAAGACTCAGTGATAGTGGCAAATCAGACCTCAAACTTATATCTTTTTAGTTCCTAGATCTTTTACCATGTATTCCACAAAAGCTCCATGAGTGTTAACATTATTTCAGTGTTTCTAGAAATGGGGCGCCTGTGAAATTGGAAAATAATAAAACTTAGAATGAAAATTTCCTTAAACATTATCCTTGATTGTTCTTTGCATTTCATATTTCTTTAAAGTTAAAAACTGTTAAGATCATGAAAACTCAAATTTTCAGGTGAAAGGGGTGTTTCATGGTTGTGCATGATGTTGGTGATCTGTGTACCTACATTTTGTTGGGGGATGTGAACCCTGGTTTGAGAAGATGTCTCAAAGATTACTTATAGCCAAGGTAGTTGCTATTGTACATATTTGCCCTAGGTGAATTTTAATTATCAATGAAGTTCCATTTTGCAAACTATTGGCAATGCAGCATCTGAAACTACTTTAAAACAATATGAACTATTGTTTTCCTGTCTAGGTTAGATCCATACCTAAGCACATTCACATATGCAAAAAACAAATACTTTTTGTGCATTGTTTCCCTGTGTGGCTCCTTCTGGAAGGTTCCAGGTTCATGTGGAAAGAGATGACATGACCCTCAAGGAACAAATGATGATCCATTCTAAATCCCAATTGTGACTGGACTAGTTGGACTTAACTAGTATGGGTACAACTGCAGGATATATTTGAAACTGTAGTGTATTGTAAACTCAAAAAAAGTTTCATTAGAGCATATAGCAGTATTTATATGAGAAAGCATCACTATTTTGAAGTTTCTAGGTGTTTTTAATGAGAGGAATTTGTTTTGCTGTTTTGATTTTCATCATCTTCTCACTTTTTTCCTCGTCTAGGGGTAAACCATAAAAAGGAAAAGAGTTTTTAAAAGCATCTGTGCATGGTAATAGTTGTTTGAGTGAATGATACGGGTGGCTCCTGTTTGGGAGGCTCTCTCATGTTAGTGGAAAGGACACGAGGGGGTGCACGTTGGATTCTCCAGGTAGTCTTTCCAACCACAAATATGCTACCTCCATCCATTCTGAGTTATTTTTGTTAGGAGAAAGTCTTGGCTTTGGAGCAACAGTTGAAATAAATTGGAAAGCACCCAAACCACAAGGCCTGTGAGCTTTGCACCAAGTTTTCAACTTCGGTGGGGTCTGGTTATTTTATTTAGGTGGCATTTTTTTGGGGGGAGGGGTGCTGTTTATGATCTAAGTTTTATTTTTAAATTAATTTGAGGTGTAAGATGAAGTTATCTTCGAAATATATGAGTTTACATATTACAAGGGTACTCTTGATGAGCAAAATAATTTTTCATTATGGGTAAGCTCTGAACTTTTGCAATTTTGCAAAATAAGTTCATATTCTTTATTGCCCCCGAGTGACAGAGCTCTCTCATCAAGTAAAAATTTCACTTGAGAAGAGGCAGTTTTCCCACTCAAAGAAGTTTTTATTTACTTTTAATATTTCAACTGCCAGATTTCATAAGAAAACACCTTTTTGCGTGCTCATTTCAGTTTATCCACAGTTGGAGAGATTTTGTTTGCCTTGCATTTGCATCGGTGGCTTTTGAACTAAGATCATTCCTAAAGCCACTTAGCACGGTGCCTGGTGTGTGGGAGAAGTCCAACACTTGCTATATCTTCTTTTCTCTTCTCTTTCTTCTCAAGAGACATAGAAGTCTTTTCAAAATTAACGTATATATACACATACATAGATATATACGTAGATATATATACATAGATAGTTTGAAAACCCTGTAAAAAAAAACCTAGAAATATCCATCTTCTGGATAAGTGTGTTTCATATTTATTGATCAAAACATAACAGGCCAGCTTTTCAAAGGGAATTCTTTGAATTCAGATTTATTTACCCAAAACTTATTTACTTGCGTAGACATTGTGGGGGATAGAAGGTTGAGTATGATGTTATTCTTTTGTTCAAGTTTATAATTCAGTCTTGGTGAAAATGAGGTGTATATATTCAATATGTTATACATAGTGAAATAGACATATAGGTTTATATTTACATACATAATACATAAACATACAAATATGTATCCATAGCACCCTGCTATTTCTGTTTTACTATGCAAAAAGTAGCCTTTTCAGCTTTGTGACTTTAAATGAACCTCAGTTTCTTCAGGAAAACAAATGGATAATGATAACAGTAATGATAGCTTATCTTCCTCATAGGATTGTTTTGAGGATCAAGTTAAATATTAAGATTGATAGTGCATTTAAACTAAGTTTCCCCTTACAACTACTAATTACGATAAAAATAAAGAAATGTTCATACATTGTCTTTCCTAGCTCTGGTGGTGTAAAATTGGCTGTGCCACATCTTGGTTGTTGGATCCATCAGTAGTTTTGGTTCCTTTCCTCTTTAAAAATAAATTATCTTTTAAAAGTTGTAATAAAAATAAATACTTTTTCTTTTAAGCTTGTTACCATTCATTATTGTCCAATTTTTAGGAAAAAACCTAATTTTTTTTTAAAGAAATTAAACATTGTAGAATTTGTAAACCACGGTGTGATAGTTAATTTTGTGTGTCAACTTGACAGGGCTGTGGGGTGCTAAAATATTTGGTCAACCTGATAACAGTTGTGTCTATGACCATGTTCTGGAGAAGATTAACATTTAAGTCAGTAGACTGTGGAAAGCAGTTGGCCGTTCCCAGTGTGTGTGCCCCCTCATCCACCCCATTATAGGGTTTGCCTTTGTTCAGACAGTGAAGGAAGGGAGCATGCATTCTCTCTGCCTTTCTTCAGACTGGGCCATTGGTCTCCTGCCTTCAAACTTGGATTCAGACTCAGTCTGTAACTTATACCATTTATTTTCCTGGTTCTAAGACTTCAGGACTTGGGTTGGGACTATGCTTCCAACTTTCCTGGATCTCCAACTTGCTAACCGTAAATTTTGGAAATTCTTGGCCCCCATAATCATGTGAGCCAATTCTTTATTTTATATATGTATATAAAAATCTATTGGTTCCATTTCTCTGGTGAATCCTGAGTGATACCGATTTGATACCAAGATTGGTTCTAGAGGAACAGAATGTTAAGAATGATTTTCTGAATTGCTTCTGGGTTTTTTGAGCTGGTTCTCTAATCTGATTAGATTTTAAGATATTACTGATTCTATTTCCAGTAATACAGAGAAGGTACAAATAAATTACATGAAGAAGTGGCCCAAATGACTATGTTGCTAATCCTGTACTATCTTCTTTCTCCTATCCTGTACCTGTGACCGCATGGGGGAGTTTCCTATGATCATTTGACAGAGGAAGAGAAGATGTGGGTCTATTTTATTGATGGTTCTGCTGGATATTCAGGCATCGCTTGAAATTGGGTCTAGTTCAGGCTATTGACATTAGCCCTTTCCTGGGACATCCCTGAAGGTCATTGGTGAAGGGAAATTCTCCCAGAGGGCAGAACTTTGAGCAATGTGCCTGGTTGTGAACTCTTAGAAGGAGAAAAGGACAGACCTGGATTCATAAATTCATGAGCTGTGGCCAATGGTTAGGGATGTTCCTTGGAAAGAACATGATTGGCAATTGGTGACAAGGAAATTTTGGGGAAGAGGTATGTGGCTAGACCTCTCTAAATGGGCAAAGCACATGAAGATAGTTTTTGCTGTGTGATTATTCACTATAGGAAAGGAGGATTTTAATAATCGAAGGATAGGAAGATCCATCTGTGAATACCAGTCATCATCTTTATCCAGCCAAACCTTTTCTTGCCAAGTGGCCACAGTAGCAAGAGTAAAAGTTATGTATGAGCAACAGGGACTTTTACTAACCAAGACTGACCTGACTGTAGCCATTGCTGAATGACCAGTCAGCCAGTAGCAGAGACCAGGACTGAGAATTTGGTATATCACCATTCCTCAGGGTGATATGCCAGCTACCTGATGGCAAATTAATTTGATTACCATGTCCATCATGAAAGGAGAAACACTTTGTTATTATTGGAATTGAAATTCACTCCAGATATGGTCTTTCCTGCGTGCAATGCTTCTTCTAACCTACCATCTATAAGCTTATAGAATGCTTTATCTGCCACTGTGGAATTAAACAGGATTATCTTCTAGTTAAGGGACTCTCTTCATAGCAGAAGTGGGGCAGAAGGCCCATGCCCATGGAATTCTCTAGTCTTACCATGACCCCCACCATCCTGAAGCTGCTGGCTTAACTAAATGATAGAATAGTGTTTTGAAGACTCCATAACATTGCCATCAAGGTGGAAATATCTTGCAAGTCTGGGCAAGGTTTCCAGAAGATTGTGATACTCTGAATCTGTATCCAGTATATGGTGCTGTTTTTCTCATAGCCGGAATTAATGGGTTCAAATATTAAGAGGTGAAAATGGTAGTGATACCACTCACTGGAATCCTAGTGATCACTAACAAAATTGTTGCTTCCTGTTCCCATGACCTTATGCTCTGCTGGCCTAGGGGTCTTAGTTCCAAAGGGAGGAATGCTTCACCAAGAGATACAACAATGATTCCATTGAATGAAAGTTAATACTGCTGTCTGATCACTCTCAGTTCCTCATGTCTCTGAATCTCAGGCAAAGAAGGGAGTTACTGTGCTGGTTAGGGTAATTGATCATGGCTATCAAGGGGGAATTGGACTGCTACTCCATCATAGAGGAAGACTGTGCCTGGAATGTAGGAGATTCTTTAGGATGTCTCTTACTGTTACCGTGCCCTGTGATTAAGGTCAGTGGAAAACTACAACAATCCAATGCAGGCAGAACTGCGAATGGTCCAGACCCTTCGGGAATGAAGATTTAGGTCACAATACCAGGAGAAAAACCACAACCAGTTGGTGTGCTTGCTGAGGTATACAGATGGGTAGTGAAAGACTACTTATAAGTGCTGAATAGGAACATATGGTCAACTATAGAAATAAGCATTATAATTGTCATGAGTATTTCCTCTTTGTTTTATTATAAATATGTGTGTATATGTAAACATTAAATATTTTTTCTCCTTAAGCCACAGTATTATTTAATTTATAAATATTAAATGATAGGGTATCAAGAAGTTATTGACACTATTCAAGGACTTTATCTCTTCTTTTGGAGAAATGGTTAGTTTTCATTTGTACACAGGCTAGGTATCACATTAGGTGAAATTATTACCTTTTAATTGTCTTTTTTGGGGATAAGGATGGCTTAAGGAGATGCATATAGGTTGTCAAGGGTGGATTTGTGCTCATTAATATTTTGTGTCAATTTGATTCTTGGATTCTCAGATAGTGTGGTTAAACATTAGTCTAGACATGTCTGTGAAGGTGTATCTGGATGAGATTAACATTTTAATTGGTAGACTAAGAAAAGCAATTTTCCCTTCTTGATGCGAGTGAAACTCTCCCAAACCATTGAAAGGCCTATGTAGAACCAGATGGCAGAGTAAGGGAGAATCCATTGTCTCTGTCTGTCTTCAAGCTGATGCTGAAGTTTTTCCTTATTTCAGGCTCAGATTCAGGTGAACTTTTCTAATTGATTCTTCTGGTGCTCAGGCCTCAGGACTTGAATGTAACTATCCCACCAGCTCTTCTGGTTCTCCAGCTTTCTGACAGCAGATCTTAGAATTCTTAGCTTTCATAATCCATGTGAGACAGTTCCTAATAAGTGACCTTCCTGTCTCTCTCTGTTTCTGTCTCTCTGTATATCTTATTTTGGTTCTTTTTCTCTGGAGGACCCCAGTACATACAATTAGAAGTTTTACCTCTCCCAGAATTTTATTTTGGGAGATCAAATGTTTTTGAAATCATCCTAGTTCTTTACAATTCACATTGATGACTCTTGTTATCTCCTTTACAGCAAGTTTATCAGTATTTATTATTTGATTTTGTACAAAAGGAAATAAGGACACAGTGCTCATTCAGACCAGCTCGGGGCCTAGAATCCAGTTCTCAAAACTGCTAACCAATTACTCTTTCTATTCCATGACTGCTTTACTACCAGTTGCACATCTCCACCAGAAAAAAAAATAAAGGTTTTGATTCCCTGCTCCTGTTTACTTAGTATAGCACTAAGTGCCTCAGTATTAGCTCCAAAATACGAAGTTTTCTTTTGCTAAATTAGAGCATTTGAAGTGAGTGGGGGTAATTTAGCAAACCATAAGAATTATAGATTATTTATAAATAAGCATATCTAAAAATTATTTCAAGTATATGCAGTAACCCAATTTCCTGTCTAACAAATATTTGTTGATATAGGAAAGTAGAAATTTCACTGGGCTTGTTTCAATGAATACATGAGATTGAAGTATAATTAATGTTCAAAAATTCTTAAAAACAGTTCACCTAGAAAACTTAAGTAGGCCATGAATACTTACTTCAGTAACTTTTTAATTCATTTTTGAAAAATCTTTAATAGATGCAAAGGTGAAGTTAAATCCTGTCTTGATCAAAGTGTCCTAGATTCAGTATTGTTGATGTTGGAATTATGATAATTTACTATAATGCACTCATATACAAATTTTCTTAAATTTTTGTTTCCACTTTTAGATTTTAAAATTGATTTTGGCGATAGAGAATAATATAATGCTTTCATCCCCAAGCATCTAATCTGTGTTGGGCCATGGTGGGTGAGAGGTAGTTCATTAATTCACTCATTATTCAAGAAACCACTTTATGCTCTGGGGAATATAAAGATAACAGGGACGTTAGGATGACATGAATCTTGACTTTAAGTTACTTATAGCCTATTAGGAGATGAGAAATATAAAGAATTACAATGTAGGATAATCACCATATTCCATTAAAGGGGTCTAAATGGATTGCTGAGAATCAAGGGAACAGAGTTAATTTTTCCCGGGAAGACTCAGAGAAAATGCTCCAGAGGAGCTGGCATAAGACCAAAAGGAATATTCTGAATGGCTTCTTTCATGTATATGAATTTTAAAAAGGTGGTTAAAGTGTTTAGTCCTTTGTAAAATGTCTGTCCTCTGGTATATGCTGGATAAGTGCATATACCACTTAGTTAATCGTGTGCCACTGGCCAGCCCTCTTCCTTATGTGAATGATGTCAGAAAAGTAATTGGAAAATTTTTGCTCAGGAGCCAACTTGCGCAGTGCTGCTTCACTTATGAAGGGTTTTAACTGCCTAGTTTATCTGTATTTATCTTCTCATAAACATTAACCATCATAATTTGTCCCTGATAAAATGGTACAGCTGCTGGGTGGCTATTTTACCCACTCCTCACTAATCAGCTGTTCGCCAGAGAGCAGGACTGATGTCTGCCCAACAGATGATCCTCTTCAGGGAATGGAGAGGGTAGCCTAGCAGCTGGGAGGTGACTTGTGCTCCGTCGTGGCTCTCCTGCATTGTATGTGTTGAGGTTGATGGATGCTTATTTTCAAACCAGTTACAAAGATGCGGAGATGCTGATCATTGGTGTGGAATTCAGTCCACGGGGGCAAGATCAGTGTGCAGGACCAAGCAGGTGTCTTCACTGCCACCAGTGAAATGTGTTGCCAGGGCAGGGAACTTGTGCAACACAGCTGCCCAGATAACGAAAGAAGATTTCAACCTTACTGTAAGATCAAGATATGTTCTGTACTCCTTTGCCAACAAAATAAAACTTTGCCATTGTTTGATATATACATATTTACTGATGGAAATAACGAGTCTGAAAAATAGAATATTTATCTTCTCTCGAGTACTCTGACTTTAGACAAACTAGGTGAAGAATAGAAGGTTTCCAGTTACCCTGGGCAAGGACTGGAGAATGGCAGTAGTTACAATCATAGTAATGCACTTATATGGGATGTGCGGAAGCATTCCTATTGTTATGGTTTGAGTGAGTGCTGTCCCCCTAAATCTCTCACATGACGATGCAGGAAGGCTGAGGTGAAATGTTCGGGTTGTGATGTCCTTAACCCAATCAGTGAGTTAATCCCCTGGTTAAATGGCAACTGAAGGCAGGCAGGGTGTGGCTGGAGGAGGTATGGTATTGGGGGCCTGCCTTTGGGGTATATATTTTATGTCTGGCATGGAGTCTCTCTCTGCTTCCTGGAGCCCTGCCTTGATCTGCTTCCCTCTGTCACACTCTTCTGCTGTGATGTTGAGTCTCACCTTTAAGCTCCATGGAAATGGACCTGGCTCTCTATGGACTAAGATCTCCGAAACCGTGAGACCCCAGATAAACTTTTCTTCCACTAAAATTTTGTTCTCGTTGGTCCTTGGGTCACATCAATGAAAAGCTGACAGTATTATCTTGACGGTGGACCAATGTGGTGTTCTCCAGGTCTTTTCTACTCTCTCCAGCACAGTGTCCATTCTACTGACTATCACACCAGCTCTCTTGTTCTCTTCTTGCTTTGATCTCTTCCCAATTTTTGACTTAAATTTTTTTCTTTTATGCCTTTGTACGTTTCTTGGTGACCTCTATTCTGATAAATCCCAAAACTGCCTTTTCAGCTCTGAGCTTTTGAGTTGAACTCTTACATTTTAACAATCTGGTGGTTCCTCATTTTCACCTTCCACTTAGCACGTCCAACACTAACTTCATCTGCTAAATCTGCTCTTCCTGCTACCTGTCAACTGTTGTTAACATGAGTTAACATCATCTAGTTCTTACTTTTCTATAATTAGTATGTTCATTAGTTTTAAAGCCTCCACAGTTCAGACTCAGATTACCATGTGTACGCTAGTGTGACTAATGGTCTTTGAAGTGGTCTTGTTTGCTGTCTGTTTTGTTGTTCGAAAACAAATTGACTTCCTTCCTTTCCTCTTTGCCTACCTTACATTCCAGACCTTCCACCATCAGGCTCCTTTCCGCACTTCCAGACTCATCTGAACACACCAATGTCAAGTCTTTTCACTCTAGGTCTTTAGTTACATATTTCATCTTTATTTCCATCACATTCCCCATTACTCTAGGGCTGGAGATCAAACCCATGTTCTTGAGTATGTTAGCAAGTATGCTCTGAGGTATACCCCTAGCCCTTTATATTTTATTTTTGAGACAGAGTATCACTAAGTTGCTGAGGCTGGCCTCAAACTTGTGATCCTTCTGCCTTGGCCTCCTGGGCAGCTGAGGTCACATGTATGTGCCTGGCTTTATTCGATCTTTTAGTGCCTAGTTCAGATACTGGTCTCCCTATCTAGAAATAACTTTTTCACCTAACATTAGTAGTTATTTTAGTTCACCTTGCAGTCCCTGCTCATTGTACACCTTCCATATAACCTTCCTTAAAGTAGGACTCATGTTTGGTTTCATCTCTCCATCCTTCACAAACTCAATAATAGATACCTGCCTCTGTATGATTTAATAATTTTGTAAAACAAATAAGTAAATTACTGAAGTTTAATGAAGAAAAAACTGATGGGAGAAAGGGGATGGCATAGTAGTATCAAATCTATAGAAAAATTAAATTTGAATAAAATTTAATCCTAAAATATAAAATTTATTAGTTGGATATTCAGAAATATTTTGATTTATCTATAAAAATATAGCTATACTAATTATAATAAATTTGGCAAGGAAGCTCACACTATGAGATCTCAGATTGGTTCCTAGAAAGCAAGAATGTCATGAGATGTAAGGTACTCATTTATTACCCATTAACATGCTATATTCTCCTTATGTTGTCTAAACATCCATTGATCAGAATTTCCTTGGTATATACATGAAAATGCTTTAGTCTCTACAGATTTTACTTCATTTTGTTTACTGCTAGAATTAGTAGTTTTCTAGCACGACCATAATTCTTACTGTAAAGACATCATTTGCATTTAACATATGTGCTTACTGTATTTAGATATTAGTCTTTGCATATATGGAGGACAATTGGAATATTGCTCATTATTAATATTAATCATCATTGCTTTTAAAATGTGTGCAGCCTCCAGGAATTTGAAATATCAGCTATGATAGTCTGTTTCCATGCTTAATAATTTCCTGCTATTTTGGATGTTCTTATTGTTGTTAGTCTTTCTATTGTATATACTGCTTTTTTCCAGGGAAATATTTTTTGTTGCTTAATAGAAGGCAACTGGAAGATCTCTATTAAAAACAGTAACTGTCAGCCCCAGAATTTGCAGACATCTCTTTCTGAAGTCAATGTCCCCTGCCCTTCCATCAGCATGCCTAACTGTGCTCCTGACTCTCAACCCCTGGGACAAGTCCTTATCATATGGTGGAAATATGTCCCTATATCTTGTCATCGCATCATTCTTGCTGCAACCCTTGAACTGCAGTTACATTAGCTGAAATTCTGTCCCATATTTGTGCTGTTGTTCTTACCATAAGGCTTCTTGTCTTCATCTTTCAGATTTAATCTTTAGCTTTATGCTGTGGTTTTAGAAAATTACCGTCTGTTGTGTGTTTAGCTGACACCCTGTGTTTGTGTCCTCTGGTGATGTCTTCTTTCTCAGTCCCTGAGCCCAGGGGTTAACACAGAGCTTAGTTCACAGGAGGAGTCCATAGAACACTGTGGAGTGATTGGATGACTCGTCCCACCCTTGAATTCCAGTCACAACTGGATCTTGCTGATTGTGCTCCCTGCTCTTCTGGGACTCCAGTGTTTCCTGCCTTTCTTCTCCCATTGCCGTGTTCCACACTCGTGCTTGGACTCCTCTGTTATTTCAGATTGGGCCTCCATCATTGCTGGCTTCTCTGGGTTGGCCTCTCAATGGGTGTTTGGACCTCCAAAATAAGCTTTCTTTCCACACCTTCATCCCAGTTAACTGTCTCCTGTGTACCAGCTCTAACCCAGAGGGCCACATTCCAGGAGACTTCAGGTTCCTGTTTGGCTGTAACATATTGGACTGTATTGGTTTGTGACAGTTGTGACCGTGTTTCCTAGTTTGCATAGGCTAGTCCTGGGTTTTACCTACTGTTTTTGGTGTAATAACAGAATTCCTTCGCTCTTAAAAGGACCTCAGTTTGAATAACAAATTATATAATTTGGTCACCTAACCTCTCCCTAAGATGGGATAATAACTGAACTCTCAAATTTTGTCTTAATCATGCTAATTATAGTGCTATATTGAGAAACTTGGAGGTTGATTTTTTTTTTAATTGTATAACATACAGTGTCTATTAAATGATTTTGTCTATATGGCTGTTTGACTACAGATAATATGAATATAAATATAACGATATCAAGTGGGCAAATAAAGACACAAATTTTTTTTTCTCAAGGTCCACACTTTTATTGTGTATTACAGTACCGTAGGTTTAAGAATTCCTGTGAAGCTCATTTTAAAAGATTTGATTCATACCCTTCATCAGATATTCTGTGAGGCAGCACATTGCCTAGACAGTTAATTTTGAGTGCGTGTGATTGTAAATGTTTAGTTACGTGAACTCTTTTGGAGACTGCATTGCAAATGCTACAGTCATTGAATCACTCAAGTGAAGACAGATAATAAAACTAAGAATATGACATCTTGGGGTATGTTTTAAAAGGTGATCGGAGGCCTTTCATGTGCAGCACTGCAGAAAATGACCAGATCCAGATAGTTACTGTCAGGGCTGCTGTCTGTGAATGGAGGCTCAAATGACTTGAATTGCAGATGCTTAGATTCCTTTTCATTCACTTTGCAAACTCCTTTAAAATTGTTTCAAATTATTGCCATAGATGTGGAAGAATGGGATCCTGCGAGGACACTGAAATGTAGCACAATCGCAGGAAGGTCTGGAGGGTGGCACAGCACTTCCCTGACATATCCTTTGAGCTGAATAGATACTATTGTCCTGCTTTCTTATTTCAATGGACAATAAGTATTGAAAAGGGAGGCAGATATTCTTACTGGAGATTCTAGTCTTTTCTATTCTGCATGCCCAGTTTAGCTTGACTTTGGGAGTTACGTTTCTATTTGGGGGCTATTTTTCATGGTAAAAAAAACAGATCTGCCTGTTTCCTTTCTTATATCTTCTTGCTTATTCTAGGAAAGGTGAGGATGATAGTGTTTATGTACGATTGTAAGACCAACAAGGCGGATTGGTGTCTGAAGTCAAGATCTGCTGTGCATAGGTCTAAAAATCTTTTATATAGAAAAGATCCTTACATAAGCAATTGTCCACTAAAGTAGACATAAGAGAATGTAACTCAAAAATTGTAGATTTTATAAGGTATACACAGGATGCAAGAGGATTTATCCCTTCTATCTTCCATCAGCACCACAAATCCCTATGATAGGAAAATATAATCTGTATCAGATTTAAAGACTTTAGATATTCCATTCCAATGTTCTGTAACCCTACTCTAAGAGAAATCTTTCTTAGATCTAACCTAAGTTCTTCATCTTGGATTTAAGACTATTTCCTTTGGTTCTGTACTCTTTGTAGATAGAGAACAGCTGGTTACTGGAATAACTGATCAAATACCTTAAGAATGTTATGAAATCATCCGTCAGTCTTCCCTTCACCAGGCGGAATAATCCCAGTTCCTTTAATCTTTTCCAATAGATATTACTTTCCAACTCTTTAATCATCTTTGTGGCTCTTCTCCACTTTAGTAGAGTTAAATTTGAATCTTCCAAATTGGGTACAGGTTTCAAAAAACAGTTCCTTTTCAAATATAGAGTACCTATCTGGTCCTACAGAGCCCTGGTCATAGTTATAGCTGTACCAGAAGCCTCTCACATCCCAGAAGCAGAGCGGGTTTGTAGACCTTTCCCTTCCAAGTTCACAGAACAGTTCCTTTTGCGTGAATTGATGGCAGGACTTCTCATGGGCTCAAAAGGACGTAAAGTTCAGTTTGAAGGAGATATTCCTTTTAGCTCCTGTATTCTCTCTTCTACCTTGAAAAAATTTAGTTTATGAATATGAGAGTTAAAAGAATATTTTAATAGGATAGTTGATATCAAGAAGATGAAGTTTTTAAAGATATTGTAAACTACTTAGATAAAACTTTTTAAAACTTTATAAAAGAAATAGAGGAAGATATAGATGAAAGGACCCAAAGTTGGAAATGTTAGAAGAATAAGTCTAAAGATTTAATGTACAGCACAAGGGCTACTAAGAGTAGATTTTAGGTGTTCTTATCACACATGTACACACAAAGATAACTACTTGACGTGCCAGTTAATTGGCTTGACTATTGTAATCATTTATGTATATGTACATCAAAACATCATATTGTATACTGTAAATATATATGCTAAAATTAGCATAGATGAGGAAACAACCCAGATGTCCCTCACTGGATGAATGTATCCAAAACCGGTGGTATATATATACCATGGAATTTTACACAGCAATTAGAAACAATGAAGTTGCAGCCTTTGAAGGTGAATGGATGGCTATGGAAGAAATTATGCTGAGTAAAATCAGCTTAACCCAGAGAACCAAAGGTCGAATGTCTCCACTCATCTGTGGAGGCTGGATCTAGACCCTGGCCATTGAGAAAGGTGGGCTATTATCATGTGTTAAATTCAGATAAGGTGTAATGTTATACAACCTAATATTTTTTTAGAGATATTGTGGGAAGGGGAAGGGAGGGATAAGGGTGGGTAATTGGGGGGGCACTCCTGGGGGTAAATCTAATATCCAGAATCTATACACATTTTATATTATTTTGTTAAAAACTTGTATGGTTGTTCAATAATAAATTTCTCAATTAAAAAAATAAATATAAGCATGGCAAAAAATTTAACATAGCTGAAATGTAAGTACATTTGCCAAGTTAAAAAGAAACAGCTACTATGCATATAGAATCTCTTCGAACTCTTAGAAGTAAGAGTTAAGAAAATGTGAAATATAAAGCTAATCATTTTGATTTGTTTTCATAAAAGTATCAATATCTAAATGCAAATAATGTCAATATCAAGGGACCTTTTACCAGAATGTGAGTTTTGCATAAGAGGGGAGAGTCATTCAAAATAGTATGTGACTTCTGATCTACTAGGATTGTGCTGTAAGCCTTGACTGGTTCAAGTTCCATCTTCTGAACACTAATTTTGGCTAGTCTCCCAGACCATAAAACTACCTTGCTTAACTTGACCTTCAACCTAACTCCCTCACCTCTTGAGAAACTTTGACAGATTGTGTGTTGGAGTGCGTGTTTATTGCCAACGAATGAAGTGGAGTGCTTACGGGTTAAGAACATTCATTATTCCACAGTTAGGTTTGGCCTTTAAAAAACGAGGCCAAATAATTTAAAGCAGAATAGTCTGCTAGAAGAATGGTCAGTGGAATTGACTTCTGTTAAACAAATGATGTCAAGTGGAGGAAACATGGCTGTGAAACAAAGCAGCTATTGGAGTATTTGTAGGAAAATCTAAATGGCAAGCTTACAAGCATGTGCAAAGCAAGCAATGTTCCACTTTATAAAGGCTCAGGACACTGACGTCACAGTTAGAGAATGTGGCACATAAGAAAGGCGAAACCCACCAGCTATTGATATCCAGTTGCAATCGTTAAATGCATCTCCCCCTGCAGACTTGACACAACTCAAGGACACAAAGTGGGAAAAAGTCATGGATGTGAGATTTTGTCTTTCTGTCAACTTTTTATTTTTATTTTGTTTAGTTTAACTGCAATAGAAGGTATTATACTTGCAATTAAAAAGACTTATGAACACATCAGAAATCTGTACAAATGAATTAAAGTCATGGAGGTAGTTGTCTGGGGTGAGATTGGGGTTACTAGGTTCCACTAACTCTGCTTCAATAACAAATTCAAAATGTTTCCTGTGCTGTAAATTAGAAACTACTTGTTTTTAATTAAGACCGTCTGAAAGCTCCAAGAACCTGGGGGCTCAAGGAGTGCCAAGGTGAAAATGGGTGGCATCTGAGTCATTATTCCTAAAGTCAACTTTTTTTCTCTTTTACTAGGCAAGTATTTCATGTGTTTGAGTTAGCACATGACTTGTTTCTTTAAAGGTCCCCCATGAAGTGGCCAACCAGTGATTTAATGATGACGCAGGCAGAAACCGTCTAGAAGGCAAGGCCACCTCCCTTGTGTATATATGACTTAATAGAATGTTTAGCAATAGATCTTGCTTATTAAAACAAGGTGGCTTATGTTAGGGAGTGCACAAAGAAGGTGAAAGTGAAGAGCCATGGCACTCTGGAAAATACAAACCATATATATATATATGACATTTTGGAAAGAAAGAGGGCATTTAAGGGCAAAGGCAAGGTATGTTGGCAAAGCTAAAAAAGAGTCCCTTCAATATACAGCAGTGATGATTTGACTCCAGTGGATATTATAGGTCTGTAGAATGTGGTGATTGATGGCTCAGTGTGGTAATTGTTGCTCAGTCTTTTAAGGTAATGGGTAATAATTTTTAAAAAGTGTGGTTTTTTTCTCTGTGTTTTTCTACTGATGGACTGGTGTGATGACTACTAAGGTAATGAACAGTAATTCAATAAATAGATGTGGGGAGCCTTGTGAAGTATTCTGGAAGAATTAATATGCTTTCAGATTAACCAGTAATAACAGATTGACTTTAGAAAAAACAAGTAAGTACTCTGAAGCAATTATTTGTTTGTGTCTGTTGTTTCAGAAAGGATTTACACTTTAATATGGTATAAAAAGATGTGCTGGTGATCACAGTAATAATTGTTGAACTTAATGGATTGCCAAACTGCTGGGCAGACTACATAAATGGATTATCTCATTTAATTCTTACAGTCATCTCACAAGGTGCTATTGCTGTCCTACCTGTTTTACACCCTAGGAAACTGAAGTATGGAGAGATTAAATCATCAGCCTAAGTGTCAGTATCAGGGATTGAACTTGGACCTTTCTATTTGTGGAGTCTGCCATCATGGTGCCTCTGATGAAATGCTCACTGCCTTTAGACAAATATAAATGGACATAGATGTGGAACATAAAGAATGGAGACAGTCACTTTGGCCAAGGTGGTGGTCAGAGGTGTAGGTAAAGCTGTTGGAGATGGTGGCCTGGTAGCCTTTGGAGGATGGGGGATTATTATTCTTTTTTTGTGTGTGTGTGGGGGGGCATGATGAGGATTAAGCCCAGGGATACTTTACCACTGAGCTATATTACCAGCCCTTTTTATTTTTTATTTTAAGACAGGATTTCAGTAGGTTGCTTAAGGCCTCAATGAATTGCTAAGGCTAGTCTCAAATTTGTAATCCTTTTGCCTCAGCTTCCCATATGTTCTTCCTTTAGCAATGATGGGATGAATTTAAGAATAGTTGATTCAAAGATTGCCATGAAACCATTCCTTTACCAGTGTGCAGTCTGTGCACTAATATGAATAGAGATTTGCGAGTCTTAATTTAAATAACCCTTTGGGCAACACTTTGGTTTATTCATATAATCTTTTTCTTTTAATTTTTAAAATCAATTTTGTTTAATTTTCATCTGGTTTTTGTTATTCCAACACTTAGTTGTGTATGTGGTGCTGGGGTGTGAACTGAGGTCCTCACACATACCAGGCAAGCACTCTACCTCTCCAGCCCCTAAGGCACATGATCTTTCTCTTTTTTACTGCCCTGGTTGAAGGTTTATATACTTGTAAATTTTGTATTTGAAAAGTTCCATCTGAGTGAAACCTAATTTTCCCCAAATATGTTGAAGTCTCAAGGAGAGTTTTTCAGAATACCTCATGGATGAGATATTTATTCATCTCCACTCATTGATGAATTATTCTTGCTATTTCCCTAGTTATGCCATTTATTTGGGGAGTTGTGTCTCAGCACTTATTTTGTAACGTGTAGATCACATTAGAAATGTTTTTATGCTTTCTGGTTACTCATGAAGGAGAGTGAAATACTGCCACTGGGCTGCTCGGGTAATATCTAGTGTTTTTAGGGTATAGGGTTTCTTGCAAATGTTAGTTATCTCTCTTGTACTTAAGCAATTCAGATCATACTTAACTCTAGCTGGTTGAGAGGGCCAAATGATAGTGTACCTGCTAAATAAAAAAATTTAATCAGATATTAGTTTTACATTTCTATAAAAGTAAAGCTTTTCCTTCATTTTTGTAACAATATTCCTAGAAATTTTTCCTTAAGTGCAATTTTCAGAGGATCAAATAGAGCCTACCCCAGTCTATCTTCTGTATCACTTCCTACTGAGAACTAAATATAATAAAAAGGAATCACATCCAACATCCATAGTTTTAAATACGGTTTTTATTTTTGGTAGCAGGGATTGAACCCAGGGGCATTTTACCACTGAGCCACATCCCCAGCCCTTTATTTATTTTTTAAATTTTGAAACAGGGTCTCGCTAAGTTGCTTAGGGAAGTTGTTGAGGCTGGCTTTGAACTTACAATCCTCCTGCCTCAGCCTCTCAAGTTCCTGGGATTACATGCATGCACTACCGTGCCCAGCTTAATTATGGTTTTAAAATGATATTTAGAAACTATAAATCATTAGAAGGATTAAATCAAATGATGTCCTGAAAACTAGTAAGATTATTTCAAAGCATAGATAATGAAACATTTCTAGAAATTAGTAATTTGAAGGAGACTCAGAACTCTGTGCTTTTTTTTTTAATAAGAGAGAGAGAGAGAGAGAGAGAGAGAGAATCTGTTTTATTTATTTTTTTCATCTGGCTTTTGTTTCTCCAACACTTAGTTGTGTATGTGGTGCTGGGGTTTGAACTGGGGTCCCATCCCCATGAATGCCAGGCAAGTGCTCCAATCACTGAGAAACTTCTCCAGCCCCTCTATCTCTGAAATACCTTTCTTGCATTAGTTTGACTTTTTAAATGTAAACAATATTTAGACTATATTTTGTGCCAGGCTTATAAACTGAACATGATTTTTTTTCATTTCCTGTAGTATTGCATGGAGGAAGTAGTCATTTGTAGTTGTACCCACAAGTTTTATGAGAGCTTTTAAGCATAAGCTGGAGAATGTGTTTGGGGGTATATCATTGAATTTCATCTAATTTCAGACTAATATTTTCTATTTGGTTTTGTTGCCTGACAAACCAGAAAATTCGAAATAGCCCTCGTGTGAGAAAATCATTCTTAATTTCTTTTAAGTATGTCTTGCTGTTCTTAGCAGGTGTATTCCTAAAGAAAATTGCTATAACATTAATAGAGATTGAATTTAGGGCCTCACTCAACCTAGGCAAAGTGCTCTACCACTGAGCTACATCCCCAGCCCTTTTCAAATTTTATTTTGAGACAGGATCTCGCTGGGCTGTCCAAGCTATCCTTGAACTTGTGATCCTCATGCCCCAACTTCCTCAATAGCTGGGATTACAGGTTTGTATCACCATGCCTGTCTTAATATTAAGTTTTATAAATTAGATGTTTTAGATGCATGATGGGACTTCTGATTTAGGTGATAGTATAAAAGTGAAGAAATCTTTTGTAAAATGAATAATTTCTTCAAAGTTGTATTCTTTAAAAGCACAAGTGTTTGTATCTTGGGGACTTTTGATATGTTACTATTTTACAATAGGTTTTATATTTGAAAAAATTTATAATAAGATATATGCTTATTTTCTGAGAATAAAAGAATTTTTATGCTGGGGTGGAAGGTATATGATTAGGCTAGGAAAAGCAGGTTGCAGCTAGTTTGTTGTGCTGGATTTGGGAAGTTAGAGCTTCAACGTTTTTCTACCAGTGGGATGCCATCAAAGATTCTCAATCTGGGCTGGAATAATGGCTCAGCAGTTGTTGTGCTTGCCTGGAATGCACAGGAATCAGTATGAAAATGCTCCATAACAGATATGAGAGTCTAATTCATCACATTTTACTTAACACTTACAACAAACTTGTGTTACAGATATTTATCCCTCCTTTTGAGCTACTAAAATTGATGGGATCTCACGGAGGTTAAGCAACTTTAAGTTTACATTAATAATTGGAGTTAAAAGAGGGGTATATTTAATCTATAGCTTGTTAAAGAATAGAATATATGTTCAAACATTTATTTTTATTTTTATTTTTTTTTAAAGAGACAGGGACAGTGTGAGAGAGAGAAAGACAGAATCAACTTTATTTACTTTTTCATGTGGCTTTCATTGTTCAGACACTTTGTTGTGTATATGGTGCTGGGGTTTGAACTCGCATACCTGTGCCGTTGTGATGCTTGCTCCAGCCTTGTTCAAATAATTTTATGAAGAAAGCAAATGAAGTAGTTACAAAATGTAAGCACTGTACAAGAAATTAGCATTCCATAATAACTACAGTATTTTCAGCTTTGCACCTAATCACTATGGGATAAAGAGATATGCGGAACAGTTTGTACCCTGGAGAAGGTTATAGACCTAGAACTAACTGCTAATGTATGACAATTGAGATTATATTTAGAAATAACTTTGCTATATATAAATAAGAATTGTCTTTTTTGGTACAGAGAAAATTATATCTGAATCCAAATGCAAAATCTGTGGCACACAAATATGAACTTACACTTGGTTGCATAATGGATGCAATAGATTGGGTTTCACTTGCTCCTGCTATTTGTTTGGTGACTTTACTGGATGAATTCTGTCCTTTTTGTCACACATTTCCACTGAAGTCTCTGCTCATTTAAGTTAGTGGCCAGCTAATGATTGGACAGATTTCTCTAAATGCTTTGAACCAATAATTCTCACACTCTTTGAGGGACTGTGTGTATATAAGTATATGCCTTTAGTGCCCTAGAACTTTATAAATGTGCCTTAGCCTTCACACTTCAATCTCAGCCAGAGGTGAGAGAGTAGGCCTTCTCAGGTCTTTCATGGGTAGATACACAAGTCTGCACATGCAGTTGGCCATCAGATCCCCACAAATATGTTGGAGCTATGGATATTTCATTAACCTGATTTTTCCTTGGTTTATTTGTTTGTTTTCTTTTTGTTCAGTTTCTTTTCAGCCCTAGCTGGTTATGGTAGCCTCAGGCACCTATGATGTTAAACACTTGCTGCTGATTGTTTTCAACAAACATCCTAAGGGTGGGACTTGAGTAACTTAGTGATTCCTGAATGGGGGGGGGGGGGGGAAGAGACAAATCCTGGGAATATGGGAATAGAGGGTTTTCAGGGAGCTTCCAAACAGAACAAATAGTGACAAGTCTCTGGGGATGGAGCTTTGTCTCTGAACCTGATTGACTCATCCCTAAGCTGCTGGGTTTCTGAGTTTCACAGCCTCCATGATCTTGCCGAAGCTAGTATTCAAGGCTGTAATGGAGCTGGGAAGAGGAGGATGGGAATAGGATAAGTAGTTAAAATGCCACAGAGCTTTCTATTCTTACAGAATTCAGCTGCTTTTATTACGTTAAATACTCTTCAGCTTGTTGGAAGACCTTTGGTTAATTTACAGAAGTCTGGAAAATTTTATTTTTAACAATTTTGCCAGTGTTATTGTTGACTTTATGGAGCAGTAAATTTGTAGAGGTCCTTATTCTGCAACTCATTCTTGAAGTGTTTGCCTGGTGGCTTTATTTTGATGCAAGTCTTTTGTTGTTGTTATCTGAAATGACTTCCAGCAGAATCTCAAACATGGTTCCTGGTTCTCTTCAAGAAGGTGAGGGGAGAAGAAAGTGAAAGAGAAGGGTAACTTTCTCTTCCCAGAAACCCTGACAAACCAAATTGACATAGGCTTACCCTTCCCTGACACTATTATTAGTTGTTGGCAGAGGGGAAAGAAAGTCCCATTGTTGGTATTAAACATTTGGTGATAGAACGATGTTGGAGAGTCAACCACATTGACACCAGAGTTACTTCTGGAAATTAGATAAGGGGAAGGCACAAGTTCGGAGACAAATAGTTCAGAAAAAGAAAACTAGACACAATGATTGAAAATTCCTACTCAAGCTTAACTTTAGCTCTTGCCCTCATTTTTATTTATGCAAAGGTGTGTTTTCATGTGGGAAGAATATATCCTTGTCACACCATGACATATTGCAATTTGCTCATACCTGCTTCAAACTATTATTTTTTCTACAATGTAGTAAAATTTGAAGGTGGTGCTTCAAGGATAGCATGGACAATGAGTTGACTGTTGAGGACCAGTTTGTAAGGAGCAGATAGGTAGGAAACAGGCATGTATTTGAAGCTGAGAGGTAGTTGGTTGCACTTCTGTCACTGAGGTTGAAGACCTTCTTAAGAGTATGTTGTGTTTAGAAGCGGTGGGTATGATCTGCAAAGCATGAGATTATTCAGTAACTAGAAAACAGGGACAGAGTTATACCTATCAAGTGGTGTAAGTATGGTACATTTTGTACTCTGGCTCCTGGAAGCTTATAAGTACCAAATGCAGAACAGTGTAGTATGAGTAATGAGACTTTATATGGTAACATCAGATGGCTTATCAATTAGTCATTCTTCACAATCTCTGGGAGAAGTGGATCAGTATTACAATTATTACCTTGTCCTACAAGATGAATACATTGAATTTTAAGAATCTAAATTATGGGGCTGGAGTGGTGGCTCCGCAGTTGCAGCACTTGCCCAGCATGCCTGAGTACACAGGTTCAAACCCCAGCACCCACATACACAACTAAGTGTCAGAGCAATGAAAGCCATGTGAAAAACTCAATAAAAAATTGATTATCTCTGTCTCTTTCTCTCTCTCTCACACACACTGTCCTTCTCACTTTAAAAAAATAATCTAAATTATATTACTAAAGGTCACACTCATAGCTTATATTGTAATAGGTTTTTGAATCAGTTCTTCAGTGCTTATTTAATGCTCATTCAATGACCTCCCTCAAACAAAAGGAATTAAATATGATTTCTTCCAACAGTCAGGAAAAGGAAGATACATACATATTGTCTTTTGGATATCTGTTTCCTGATGATCAGGACATGAGAAAATTTTGTATTAGTTGAAGCAGAATACATAATGGCAGTCAGGGTATTATGGAAAGAAGGCTAAGTGTAATTAATATGTAAGGATAAAGAACAAGAGAAAGAGAACATGGATTTAGCAGCCTCAAAATAAGATGGTAAGGATCAGTAATACATTTATTAAATAGTTAATTATCAAAGTGATTATGTTTTCATTAGGCAGCACATTCCTCTGTCCTGCTAAGTGAATTGGAATGCTATATAGGTGATTAGTATTAAAAAGCCATGTCTCCTTTACATTAATAAAAGTAATGCCAGGTCCTTGAAATCATAATATGCAGGTGAAAGCCTTCTTTGAGAGGAAGGAAGGAAGAAGGAAAAATTCATAAGAATCTAAAAAGTAATTGTTGCTAGCATTTGGTCTCATTCCAATATTTTGGACTTCCTCTTTTCCACTGCAGATAGCAATTAGCACTTTTTAAATGTGGCTTTGAAATTTTAGAACAGAATCCTTGTGAAGTGCATCAAACATTCTTGAACTGTTTTCAGAACATTCTTTTCATGGAGCCATGGAACCAGCTGCTCTTCTGCCTTAGTCAGTTAGTGTTTTGTCATTGATGCTTTTAAGAATGTGTGTATAATAAAAGAGAATCTGAGACATTGATCCAGTTGTGGCTATTTTAAGGAGGTGATTATAGCGAAATGAGACACTGATTTATAATGTATTGTTCCTTCTGGTCTAGACCAAATCATGTGATTTGTCACAGAGGTTACTTATGTATATCACAGAGGACAAAAACTTTCTATGAGCGTAACTGCAGAGCAATCGCATGTGCTGTGTGTATGTGTGTGTGTGTGTCTTCACTGAAAGAGAATGTAGTCTTACATTAGGATATTATTATTGCCGTCTTTCTTGGTAGTTACACAAGTGCTTTGAAACGATGCACAATGATTTACATAATTCACCATGAAAGTCCTTCCGTTGCAGACAACATATTATCGACTGTATTAAAAAGGTGAGTACAGGGGTTGGAGAAGTGACTCAGTGGTAGAGCATTTGCCTGGTATATACAAAGATTCAGGTTTCATCTTCAGTGCCACATACACAATGAAGTGCAGGAAAAACAAAAACCAGAAGAAAAAACAAACAAAAAATTATCTCTTTGTCTCTCTCTCTCTTACTTACTGTCTCTTTAAAAAGGAAAAGTGAGTCCAAATTTCAGCAAAAATTTATAGACTTGTAGCTTAGTATCAGTATTTTCTGATTCAATATCTAAAGTCATCTTGTAATATATATTGACTGAAATATTAATATTTAACTCTCTCACTTATTTTTTTCAGCATGAGGAATTCTGAGTACCTAATATTCAGAAGGAAAAATTGTCAGCATAGCTTGTTCATGGTGTAGCTTTATTGACAAAGTATTGATGTTTGTACTTGAGATTTGAAGGGACATTTTTCTCTTACCCACTCAGGAAATTGATTGTGTGTAGAGCTGGGTAACTTCTAAAATCAATAGAAATCATATTTGGATTTTTGGTGACATCTGGGCTACTCCAGGAAACTGAGATGATGACTTTAGAATTCTTTAACATTATCCAGTGCCAAAGAGCTATCATGTGTTGAGTAATTATCTGTCACTAAATTCTATGTCAGATACTGTTTATACTTAGACCTGTTGAGTTTTCATAACATAACCATTTGTTGTAAGTCCTTACTTTGCACATAGAGAAACAAGCTCAGCAAGTTTCTGACTTGCCCAAGATCACACATTTAGTAACAGGGAGAGCTGAGGTTTAAACCAGATGTCTGAATTGCAAGACCATATTTTTCCTTCTTCCATGTTACCTCTTAGCAATAAAGATATGTCTCTCCCAACAAACAATAAACCTGTTTAGAAAAGCTCATTTGATTTGGATCATTGGGATAGAATTTGTAGAAGTCTGAAAACAAAGTAAATGCGACTATAGTGCTCATCTAAATAGATATCTTTTATCACATCCCTGAGTGCACACCTTGTGCTATGTGTAAAAAGAGTCACTGTTTACCTACAGTTGTCGTTCCTGGATTTCTCTATGAATTTTTGCCTTCTCTGATATATAATATTACATGCCACAAAAAATGAATACAGTTTCAGTTTAGATTTAGTGAGTGGAAAATGAAGTAAATTAAGGTTCAGTCTTAGGACTTCTACATTGGAAAATTCTAAAATGTAGAAATTAGTTTTGTCACATAACATGAGGCTTCAATACTGGAATTTAATCATTATGCAGTAGCAATAGTTAAGTGTCATAGTTATATTGAGTAATTCTCCTTGGCCATCAATAATTTTACCAATTAATTTTTTGGGGAGTACCAGGGTTTGAACCCAGAGGCTCTTAACCACTGAGCCATATCTCAAGCCCTGTTTATATTTTAGTTTGAGGCAGGGTCTTTCTAAGTTGCTAAGGGTCTCTCTAAGTTGCTTAGGGTCTTGCTAAGTTGTTGAGGCTGGCTTTGGACTTGTGATCCTCCTGCCTCAGCCTCCTGAGTCACTGGGATTATAGGCGTGAACCACCGCACTGTTATCAATTAATTATTATCAATATTTCTGAGTTTGTATTTTGAGTAATAGTTATCTATTTCTATGTTGCCATCTCCATTTCTTTGCCACTGATTTAGGGAGTCCGAATGTACTTTTTCCATCTTTTCATTTTTTACGGACTTTATAGGACTTTTGGATTGGCATTCTGACATTGTCATAAATGCCTCCTCTTTTGACAATTGAGACAGCGCTCTGTGACTATTATCAACTGGCAAATTTCATAGCCTCTGGGCACTTAAATTCTTGCAGTGCTAAGTACACATGCCCTAATTAAGGTCATGTTAAAAAAATTTTTTTAAGAGGGAAGGATAGTGAAAGAGAGAGACAGAGACAATCAATTTTTATTGAGTTTTTCACATGGCTTTTGTTGCTCTGTCACTTAGTTGTGTACGTGGGTGCTGGGATTTGAACCTATGTAATTGTACAGGCCAGCCAAATGTTGTAACTGCCGAGCCACCGCTCCAAACCTCTACATTAGAAATTTTTGATGACATATAACAACTAATGATTGTAATGAAACAGGAGAGAGATATATAAATCAATAAAAATAAATCAATAAAAATAATGCAAATTACAGTATTGTGGTACGATAATATATTTAATTGCAGGATTGCATCACTGAAAAAAAAACCTTAGAAAAATGCTGCTCAGTGTGTCAGTGTGTATCAAATCTAAGATGGGGCCTTCGCTTTATGTCATGTCTTTATTGATGATGATAGTGGAAGTTCAGTCTTAATTGTTTACTGATTCTGTATTTGCAATTCGCCTACTTGCAATAATTACCCCCAGATGAACTTATCAGATTTTCACAGCCATCTTCAGATGTGCAGGGTGGCAACAAATCTGAGCTGCACGGCACTCTGCCTTCTAGGTTCATCCTTATCCTGTAAACAATTATCCTTCCCGAAGTCCATGTAGTGCCTCGTGTTTTGAGCTTCTGTATTTGGCTTTGCTGCTTAAAAACGGCCCCCAGGCACTGGAGTGCCCGTCCTGTGTTCCTAAGCACAAGAAGGTTGCAGTGCGCCTTTGAATTCCATGTAAGGTAAGCTTTGTTCAGGCTGGAGTTAAATGTAGTGCTGCTGGCGGCGAGTTCAGTGTTAGCAAATCAACCACATAGATTACATAAGGTGTCTTTAAATAGAAACATACATAAAGCAAGGGCGTGTATTGAACCATTCACCAAAATGTAACCAGAGGCTTACAGGAATCTCACCCAGGATTACCCAGTATTTCATCTTGGAGCAGTGGTTCAGAATTTGCAAATTTGGTGTTTGTGGCAACTTTATAACTTCTGCAAATAACAAGAATAAAGTGTAGTTAGAACTATGACACAATGCCTCAGAAATAATCAGGAAGACTTTTTAAATTGAACTATTTAGGAATTATTTTCCTCAGGGAAAGGGGAGAACCTCACAGCTTAAAGTATTTTATATTTTAACCAGATGCCTCTTCTGGGATTTTCCTTGAGGTACTGAAATGTCTCTTATGCATTTTTTTAATTCATACTCACTTCCAAATTTCACTCCTTCTTTAGACCTATACTTTAAGTTATATATAGTTGTTCAAAAATGAATGTTTTAGACAATTATGTAGTTGGGCCTTTAGGAAGAGATCTTCTTTAAAGGACCATGCAGGTAATCCTAAGAAGAGTGTTCATCAGCTAGTAAAGAGATGAAAAGCATTGCTAACCTCTTAGTGGGCCACTGAACTGTCAGGAATTCCACGGTACTGCCGAGGACTTTAGTGGACCCTGCCTCATACGGGATGGTGGTCCTCGAATGTTTGGTCACCAGTTACGGAAAGGCTCTCTAGAGTGCTAGACAAGGTTTCACATTACAGGAAAAGCCTGGGTGAAATTCACTTTTTCCTGCTCTAATGGCAAAGAGAGAAGGTAAGCCCTGTTTTTCCTTGGGATAGAAGAAGATATCTCCATTAATATTGACATGGTAACTTGCTATGTTATCAAGGGACTGAATGGTGCTTTTTATATATCCCTGCCATTTTTCAGTGGGCAAGTGTTATGGTTTAGATATGAGGTGTTCCCCAAAAGCTCATATGTGAGACAATGCTAGAAAGTGTAGGTGTAAAGCATTTGGGTTATAAGTGTCTTAACCTAATCAGTGCATTGATCCACTTGAATGGATTAAGTGGGTGGTGGCTGTAGGTGGGTAGGATCTGGCTGGAGGAGGTCAGTTCTTGATGGATGCATGCCTTTGGGGTAGATATTTTGCCCTTGGTGACTCAGTTTCTCTCTGCTTCCTGGTTGCCATATTCAGAGCCACTTTCCTTTATCATACCCTGCCACTTTGATGTTCTGCCTCACCACAGGCCCAGAACAATGGAGCTGACTGTGGACTGAACTTCTGAAACCATAAGCTGCAAAAAATTTCTTCCTCCTCTACATTGTTCTTGTCAGACCTTTTGATCACTGTGGTGAAAAAGCTGACTAAAACAGCAAGTTAATGTTAAACATTGATTTTATGGAGAATAGTTCTTTTGTAGATTATTTTTAAAGCAGTTGTCAGATGCCTACGGAAGTGATCCTTTAACGGGAGAGTCTAACCTTCCTTTGAGATGATGGCCTTGTCCCTCAAAGCTGGTTCCAGGGTCACCTGCATCATGGTCAGCTGGGGGATTAAAAACATTTCTGACTCTGTAGGGTGTCACCTCAAACTGATAGAATCAGATTTTCTGGCACAGCTTAGGTATCTGTATTTTAAGAAGACACCCTGGTGCAATGTAATTTGAGAACTAGTCTTCTACTGAATTGGTGGAAACAAGAATACCTGTATTTTAGTCAAGTAATGTATATTGTTTTGGCTGAAATAAATTTCTTATTTTTAATTTCTAGGTAGAAGAGATATAGCCCAAATTAATAAGCCTAATATGTGAATACAGGCAGAACTCCAAGATGGGATTTTCAATTAAGGTGACTGGGGCTGGAGTGGTGTCTCAGAAGTTATAGGTCTTGCCGGGCATGCGTGAGGATGTGAGTTCAAACCCAAGCACCACATACACAACAAAGTGTTAGAGCAATGAAAGCCACATGAAAAACTAATAAAATTGGTTCTCTCTCTCACACTGTCCCTCTCTCTTACAGAAGATAAACTAAGGTGACTGATGCATGCCCAAACTTGGAGGTATATTTATACTTGTTCCTTGTGTTTATACACTCCCCTTCAATGCAGTCATTCATGTGACCTTCATGTATGGTTGCTCCCCATGACTGGAATAGGTTTTGCACATATTTTAGCAGGAAATTCCAAGGACATTTTTTGATATTGCCTTGATATTGCCTTTTAAGAGCTTTTTGAACCTGATTGACCATTGATTACTTTTTCCTTCTTTTTTAAAAAGAGAGAGAGAGAGAGAGAATCAGTTTTTATTGATTTTTTTCACATGGCTTTCATTGCTCTGACACTTAGTTGTGTACGCGGGTGCTGGGGTTTGAACCTGTGTACTTGAGCATGCCGGGCAAGCGTTGCGATCGCCGAGCCACTGCTCCAGCCCCTACTTTTTACTTCTTGCCCTTTATAAACTCAAATGATGTTATTCATTATGTTTATTACTGCCATCACAAGTCCTGGCTCAGAAAATCCTGTGGCTGTTTGTAAAAGTCATCTATATTCTTCAGGGATTAAAAAAGCATTGAAGATATCAAAATAAAATTAAGAATTCCCAAAGTATATTTGAAGCAATGAAATGGTAATATGACATCATAAAGTATTTACTATGAAGAGGCTATAAAATTCTGACATGTATATTTCAAAATCAATAGGTAGAAGTGCGCTTCTTAGTCATTAATTCATGTATCTTTATGAATATCTTATACTTAGCACTTGTTGTACGCTAGCTTGTACACTATGCCTGATTGTAAAAAGACATTATTTAGTAATAAACATAGAGGATCTCATCAATTGGTTTTTTGGTACCAGGGATTGAACCCAGAGGGGCTTAACCCCTGAGCCACATCCCTAGCCCTTATTTATTTATGTATCTTGAAATAGGGTCTCACTAAATTGCTTAGGGCCTTGCTCAGTTGCTGAGGCTGGCTTTGAACTTGTGATCCTCCTGCCTCAGCCTCTCGAGATGATGGGATTACAAGTGTGCACCACTGTGCCTGGTGGAGCTTATCATTTAACACTTTTACTGAGGCCCTATTAGATACAAGGCATTTTGTTAGACAATAATTAATAAGACCTAACTAATAAACACACTAGAGAGGACATACTTTATTGGTTACAAGGAGTTCTGAGTCTACACAAAAGTACATAATGTTATAGGAAGAGAATCATCATCTGTACCCAAATGAAGATAAAATATCACTTCTATAACTATTAAGATCAAGGATCAGGTCAGGGGAGATGTGCCCTAGTCCTTTTCTCTCAATCTTCTTTACTGACTTGGTTTTGGGTACCTCTGGCAACCTCTTACCAACCAATTCTCCATACCCTCAAACTTTGGGGATTTGGAGTTCTAAAGTCAGTATTTAAGACATTGAGCCATTATAGTGCAGTTTTATTGGTAAAATTGGAATGTAATAATGATTTCTTATATTTTAATATAAAAATGTACCTAAAATCTCTAAGAGAAAATAATATTGAATCTTTCCTGGTTCCAATAGATATATTAGACTAATAATATTCAGGGGCTGGAGTGCTGGTTCAGCAGTTATGGCGCTTGCCTGGCATGTGTAAGTACATGAGTTTGAACCCCAGCACCATGTACACAACAAAGTTGCGGAGCAGTGGGAGGCACATGAAAAACTAAATAAAAATTGTTTCTCCTCTCTCTCTCTCTCTCACTCTCACTGTCTCTCTCTCTTAAAAAAAAGAATAACAATATTCATTTTTGGGCATCCACATTGGTGACCTTATTAATAGGCTGACATAGATTAGGAAGATGCAGGTATCTGCAACAACAGAAAATTTGAATTTTTATTTCTCCAGATGCCAGAAAATTGAAAATTGGGCTGGAGCGGTGGCTCAGCGGTTTCGGTGCTTGCCTGGCAAGCACAAGGACCCGGGTTCAAACCCCAGCACCATGTACACAACTAAGTGTTAGAGCAACTAAGGCCATGTGAAAAACTAAATAAAGTTGTTTCTCTCTTTCTCTCTCTCTCTCTCTCACTGTCCCTCTCTCTTTAAAAAAAAAAAAAAGAAAATTGAAAATTAACTTGCAGCATGAGGAGATCAAGGCTGACAATAAAGAAACGTTTCCTGATGGTGTGAAGATGTAAGGTGTCCTTCAGAAAACATAGTGAACTCTACCGCTCCTGCAGGAATTGATTCTTGGGTTATTTGAATTGGTTTATGTCTGAAATAACCAAAGGCAGGAGGATTAGCTTCCATGATCCCATTAGGCCTTTGAATATAACACCTTCGGATGCCTATAGCCATTCACGGTTATTGTTAGAGAATCAGCTTGCTTTGGATGATTATTTAAGATTAATTAAATGAATCATGCTTATTTCCAGATGTGTGCAGTCCAGAGTAAGTGAAACAATGAAGTGGATTTGTAGAGAGTCTGTTTAGTTGGGGATTTAGTTAAAACAATGCAGTTTTTTTTTTTCATTCAGCAATATAGATTTACTTCATGTTGAGCCCAGGACCGACAGCCTCCTTTGGGAGTATGTCTGGTTTATAGCTGTGAAGACAACATGACCTTTTTAAACTCTCTGGGGTCACTGAGGAAATAGTTGACTAGGTGTGTGAAGTAAGAATTCTAAATTCTACATTTAACATTAAAGTGAAGGGATATGGAATTTATAAGTTAAAGATGCTGAAATGTTTTGTAATCATTAAATTATTAAAATTAAATAGGTTAATATTTAATTGAGAACATAAATTATTATAAATACTAGGACTCCAAAAGATATTGTGGAGTGGATCTTTTAGTTTACCAGGTTTCTCTGTAAATCAGGTTTTTTTTTTTTTTTTTTGGTACTAAGAATTGAACCCAGAGGCACTTAACCACTGAACCACTTCCCCAACCATTTTTATTTATTTATTTATTTTGAGACAGGGTCTTCGTAAGTTACTCAGGGCCTTGCTAAGTTGCTGAGGGCTGGCCTTGAACTTGCAATCCTCCTGCCTCAGCCTCCCAAGCTACTGGGATATAGGTGTGTGCCACAGTACCGGATGAAAACCAGTTTTTAAAAATCTGCAATTGTTCAAATGTTAAAAGGTGTTAGAATTGAGGTTAAAGAATAAAAGGTTATTGGGAACACTATGTTTGAATTATAAAATATGTCAAGTATAATTATAAATGCATGCTTGGTTTGATTTTAAAATTTTATTTGTGTCTCTTGAAGCATTTATTTAATGCCTATCATGCTGAGATTTGCACCCACTTTAGTCCTTTATTCTTTCTTTAGGGGTTATAATAGCAACAACATTGGCCCAAGACTGTATTCTTATCTGAATTTTATTTTATTTTATTTGGCATTGCGGAGGCCCTAAAATTTATAGCACTCAAGGAGGCTCACATACCAGGAGAATTAAGACATAAATAGTTGTTGAGAATGAAGTGTTTTTGTTGAAGATGTGATCGTGATTCCATGCTTTTTGTAGGTGGATTGTCAGAGGAAGGCCAAGGCAGCTAGGCTTTCAGTAATATTAGTGGTTCAATAGAAGTTGTGAATTGGGTTCTGTAGTGCCCTCACAGTCTGATACTCAAATACAGTGTTGATTAAACTCATAAGGGGTGTTGAAAGAGTTATTTTGTGTTGTGCTCTCTAGCTGCTTTATAACTTCACTTTCTTCTTCTGACAGGTATGTATTTTGAGTATTAACAGTGAAGCACTTCCACAATATATTTTAAGATCAGCAAAAATGTTGCCTGATTTTGCAGACATCCATTACTATATGAAACAATTTTAGTGACTTATTGTGATTCCTATAGGTAGATTTTAAAAGCTGAGTTGATATTTTAAGAACTCGTTGGAGAAATGTGTATGCTTTTTTATTCTTCTCTGCTTTAATGGTGATTAGGTGTTATAGTTTGGATAAGAGATGTCCCTTGGAAAGCTCGTGCCTCAGATTATAAGAACTGACCTAATCAGAGGATTAGTTCATTTGATGGGTTAATAATTTGAAAGGATTGCTGGGTGGTGTCTGTAGGCAGGTGGGATGTGCCGTTAGAGAATTAATGTGTCCCTGGCTCCTCTTTCACTTCCTCCTTGCCATGAACTGAGTATCTTTCTTCTACCGTGATGTTCTGCCTCACCTTGGACCTAGAGAAATGGAGTCAACCAACCATGGACTGAACCTTTGAAACCTTGAAACTCATCTAAACTTTTTCTCTAAGATGCTTTTGTCAGGTATTGTGGTCACACCAACAAAAACTGACTAACACATTAGGCAAATATAAAAGCTTTTAAAACTGCCTCCTTTTTTCAGTGAAAATTTGTTCATACAGATAAAAATATAGGATTTAAAATATTTGCTGTAGAATTTTATCAGGTATTTAGTACACATGATAGATAAGACGTTGTGTGGGTTTGGGAAACCCTTGCCTCCTGGGAATTTTTGTCTGAAAGACCTACATTCATTTTGCCTGTTTGCTATTCAGTCTTGGTTCCATATTTCAGCCATAATGTTTTCTGGAAAAATATCCATATATACCAGGAAGATATTTGTCTACTGCTGTTTTCAGAGGAATTATAAATGTAGAAACCTCATAAACAACGGGAAACTGAAAACAGTGAAGAAACAATATTACAGGGAATAAATCATATTATGTTTGGTTACTAAAGAGGAAGAAAATTGTTTCCACGTGCCTTAAAGGAATTTGAATTTAGCATCCGGAATTTAGATTTCAATAAAGTACTTTTGAACCTCTTTCCGTTATGATCTTAGTGACGTTATCCCTGTGAGATTTGATTTGATCTTAGGAGTGAAACACATTTCTATGTACTTATGAAGAGCTTCTACCCAGTGTAGTAGTATCATGCAAATGATAGTAAAGTTATATTATGGCATTTGATGCATGTTAGAATTAATCCAGTCTTCAAATCTTCATTTGTCATTAAAATTCTCTGCATGCCATGGGAGGAACCACAGGGTGTCTGGTATAAAACCTTTTGGATGGTCTTTGTGTCTAGTTTGAATTGCTTTTGTTCATAAAATTCTGTTATGTAGAGCTATTTCTGAATATCTCATGAGCTGAGATAAACCACAAGTACCTAAAGTGAACTGGATGTCTGCTTAATCTCAAGAAATCTTCAGGTTCAGAAATATGGGTTCACTGAAGAGCAAAATCAGTTAATCTTTAAAATACAGTGTAATGATCCAATGAAAGAACCGCAGTTCAGATGTCTGACATCATACTAAATGTCTTCCAGAAAACAGATTTTCTCAGAGTGTGCTTTTTCACTGATTTTTCCCTTTATAG
Source organism: Aplodontia rufa (assembly GCA_004027875.1). Lineage (NCBI taxonomy): Eukaryota > Metazoa > Chordata > Mammalia > Rodentia > Aplodontiidae > Aplodontia > Aplodontia rufa. Next base: position 38,134 of record PVKS010005167.1, on the reverse strand, counting down.
GATGTACAAAGACTCAATTGATTGAGAGCTCAGAACAATTGGTGGCTATGATATGGGCTTATTGCTTTTATTTGATTAGAAGTAAGACTGAGACATATGGTACCTTCAGGCCTGTTTTCTAATTAGAAAACAAATAATATATAAAGATTTTTCTATCACATTATTAAATACAGATACACACGAACGTAATTCAGTTTTCAGATTGTAGTTGTATAGAAGCAATAAGAGCACAGTTATTTTTAATGCATCTTTTTATTTCATAGGGTACCAAAGAAGTTGATTTATTGGAAACTAAATTGGCATTTGGTGATTTCATATAGTCAGAGAAGACAGTCTCAAGAAGAAACCAAAATTATAGCTTAAGTTTGGACATGGGGCAGTATTAGCTTTTTCCTTCAGGCATTATTAGTAAACAAAGTTATTAGGAAAGGGCTTGTCCTAGGATGTAGGTACAGTTTTCTCAAGCTTATGGAGAGTGTCAGAAATGAATGAGGACAAGAGTATGGCATAGGAGAGGCAAAAGGGTACTGGAAATTCATGTGCTACAGAACGTTTCTTTTCCTACTTTTTTTTTTTTTCCCTTTTTTGAGAGGTGGCACAGAGAGTAATGGTGTGGGAGGCAGTGTTGGGGGAGAGAGGGCAGATTGGAAAGAAAGAGAGAAGGTCAACAACTGCTAATTAGAAGGCTTCCATGACTTGTTCTTAGTCTTCTTTGTAACTACAGAAAACCCTCATTCTGTCCGTGTGACCATTGACAATAAATGCCTCACAATGCAGGCTCCCAGTCCCAAGAAGTGAGAAACACTAGGAGTTAGTGGAAAGTCCACTGGTCTAGAAATAAAAGGGCCCAGAAATGTATAAGAATCTTCTGTGACCTCAGTTTTATCACCAGTAAAACAACAGATTTGTGGACACTCTGCATAGTTCCCTCTAGTTGTATTTTATTGTGATATGGCAATTCTGTAAATAAATCTTTGCAGTCTGTCCTACTTGCATTTATTCTTACAGAGTTCCCAAACCAAGGGTCATGGACAATTTTCCCAGGGAAAGTTTATGTTGACTCTTTAATATAAATTTAAATTGATATGCTCCTCAATAATTCCTAGAAATTTTGGAGTAGCTATTCAGAATCTACCCATAAATATGCTGGCATTGGACTGTACATTTCTTTTTGTTTTCTTTTTTTAAAGGGAGGGAGAGCAAGAGAGAGAGAGAGAAAAAAAGAATCAACTTTATTTTTTCAGCTGGGTTCTGTTTTTCTGACATTTGTATATGTGGTGCTGGGATTTGAACCTGGGTCCTTGTGCATGACAGGAAAGCACTGTAACTATTAAGCCACCACTCCAGCCCCTGGGCTGTACATTTCAAGTGCAGAAAACAGGAGTCTTGTTGAGATATTCTAATTAGACCCCAACATTGACAGTAAAGATGTAAAAAGCAGGAAGAATTATCACTTTAATACTAAGCTCAAATCTATTTTAGATTTGAATTGTGGAACTCAGTATAATCTTACTGCATCAAAAAGTACCATAAAAATAGGGGCTGCCAATTTGGTCATTTTTTTTAAGAGAGAGAAAGGGGGAAGAGAGAGAGAGAGAGAGAGAATCAACTTTATTTAGCTTTTCATCTGGTTTTCATTGCTCCAACACTTCGTTGTGTATGTGGTGGTGGAGTTCGAACTCAAGTCCTTGCACATGCTAGGCAAGCACCATAACCACTGAGCCACCATTTTTAATGGATGACTATAGGGCTTACATTTTCAGGGATACATGTTTAAAGGGATGAATTTTGTTTTCTCAAAATGAAGTGGATGAAAATTTGTGATGTACATATTAGGTTCAAATCAAGAAAAATTTAAAAGCAGTTTATTGGGCAAGAGTATATAAGCCCGAAGTATAGAATACTTATATGATTCCTGGCTCGAGTGCTGAGAGAATATAGACAGCATAATTTGAACAAGGACATGGCAGAATGACAAATTATATTAAAATCTGAAATGGGTGGTGGCAAAATCTAAACAGAGGCTGGATTGTCCTCAGTTTGGATATAGCTGGAAAGAGTTTAAAATCTTCGTGGGGCTTCCCTTGTTAAGCTATCTTGGAGAGTTAAGTTTAATTCAAAAGCCAAAAGAGAAATGATTCTGTGGAATTTTAATATTTAATAACATTTTTAGTACAATGGTAAATTACATCTCTTAATCTACCAAACATTGTAAATTCTCCAAACTACCTCTTGTCAAAACTAATAAACCATATTACGGTATTTATCCTAGTGGTGAGTGTCCATCTTCTGTATTACTGGCAACTGAGAAATAATTTTACCGTATGATGCGTATTGGTCCGTGAACTACTCTGTTATTTATATTTACTGTATGATGCGTAGTTGGTCCGTGGACTATTCTGTTATCTATATGTACAGTATGATGTGTAGTTCGTCCGTGTAGTACTCTATTATCTATATGTGAATGTCAACTTTGGGAAAAGCGAACTCCCTAAAGATATCACTATAGACTAGTGTCTAAGATTTAAGAATGGAACATAAGCCCCAGAACCAAGTTGTCTGGGTATAAATCTGCCTCCCATCCTCACTAGCTAAGGGACATAGATTACACGTGAGCTGCATACAGCTAGATTTCTGGCTTGCCACATCATACCTGCAACCAAGCCCAAATCCTTGGGACCCACTGCATTACAGTTTTCAAAGCCTCAGTGTTTCTACAAGCTAAATTGGGATATCAATAGTATCTTTCTCTTAGGGTTGTTTTGAGTCTTAAAAGAGCAACCCACAAACAAGGATTGATAAGTATGAGGAAAAATAGGATTTCAAAATAATAGCTGTTATATCATTATTATTTTATTTGTTGTGTAAATCAAATAAATAATATAGTTAAGTAAGCCAAATGAATAAACAGAATTATCCTTAAAACATTTCAGAAGAAAGAAATTCTAAAGCTCATTTTGAGGAAATGTAAAGTGAATTATTATAATTATCTTGTGTATAAACTATGCTAAATATTACATTTTAAAAAAATTCCTGGGGGCACTGTATAGCCAGGAGGGCTGCTTCCAAGCATAAGAGATAGCAACTTAGCAAGACTCTGTTTCAAAATTAAAAATAATAATAAAAAAAGGGCTGGGGATGTGGTTCAGTAGTTAAACACCTCTGGGCTCAATCCCTAGTACCAAATAAATAGATAGATTAATTAATTAATTAAAATAAGAGTGAAGCATAAGAACTCCAAATCATTGTGATTACGTTGCTGGAAGAGAGTAGCTGTTTTGCTGGTGAACATCTTTTCATGTGCTAATTGACTTTATTTGTATAACTTGTTTGGAGAAATACGTATTCAAATACTTTTGTCTACTTTTTAGTTGGATTATTTGTCTTTTTATTGTTGGGTGTTTAGAGTTCTTTATATATTCTAGATACAAGTTCCTTTTCAGATATATGATTTGCAAATACTGCCTTCCAAGTGGCTTGTCTTATTTTCTGGTCATGGTCTTTGAAGCACAGAAGTTTTTAATTTTGATGATGTCCCAATTATCTGTTTTTTATTTTGTTGCCTGTGCCTTTGGTGTCATATCTAAAAATTTGTCTAATCCAGTATCTTGAAGATTTGCTCCTATTTTTTCTTCTAAGAGTTCTTTAGTTGTAATCCTGTTAAGTGAAATAAGCCAGACCTAGAAAGTAAAAGGTCAAATGTTTTCTCTCATATATGGTCTTGATTACAAATAATTAGAAATCATGAATAAATAATAATAGGAGGGAGATCAATAGAGTGAAGCAAGTGAATCAGAGGAGAAAGGAGAAGAGGGAAAGAGAAGGCACTGGGGAATGAAATCGACCAAATTATGTTGTGTCTGTGTTTGAACATGGCATAATGAATCCCACTATTATGTACAATTATAGTACAGCAATTAAAAAGTTTTATAGTGTTAACTCTCACATAGGTCTCTAAGCCATTTTGAGTTTTTGTGTATGATGTAGGTAGGGATTCAGCTTCATTTTCTTTTCCTGTTGATATTTAGTTGTCCCAGTACTATTTGTTGAAAAGACTGTCATATCCCCATTGAATGGTTTTGGTGTCCTTGTCAAAACTGAGTTGAATATAAATGCAAACTCAATATCCATTTTAAAAATGAGTTTATCAAACCTGTTCCAGTTATATGGAAAGCTGAGTTTTCTTAGATATTGATAATAATAAATTCTCGGTTCATTTACATCTCTGCTAAAACTAATTTTCTCTCCATCCATCAAATAAACTTATTTTACCACTAGGTGTATTTACTACAAGAGCAAGTATTTTAGGTAGGAAAACATTTCTTTATACTCTTCTACTTCCCTTTGGACATCCCTTCCTTAACCTGCCCTCTCCTTAGTATACCCATTATATTAGTTTTCTAGGACCCTTGTAGCAAAGTACCCTAAACTTTGGCTTAAAAAAAAAAGCTTATTCTCTTACAGATCCTGAGGCTGAAAGTCAGAAGTCAAGGTGTTGGCAGAACTGTCCTTCCTCTGATGCCTTCAAGACAAGTGTCTGTCCTTCCTTCCTTCTTTCTAGTTTATGGTGGTCCAGGCCTTATCACCCCAATCTCTGCCTCTGTCTTCAGATGGCCAAATTCCTTCTGTGTGTGCCTGTATCTTTTCTATTCTTATAGATACATTCCTATTAAGACTTACTCTAATACAGTATGACCTTATTTTATTTGATGGTTTCTGCGAAAACTACTTCCAAACAAGGTGTCATTCATAGGTACCAGGGGTGAGGACTTGGAATTTTTTTTTTTTTTTTTTTTGGTGTGGGGAGACGCAATTCAATCCATAATACCTGGGCTATCTTTAATTTCTTAATCTTTTCTACTATGGCAGACCATTGAGTAACATCTTTTCTGCTACTTTTGGATTTTGGATGGCCGGATCCACCCATTCATTTAAAAAATAAAATGAATGTCTACTATATGCTGTAAATGCCCTAGGCAGGAACACAGGATAGATTAAAATAAAATCCCTGACTTCATTGATTTACATACTATTAGAAGTTAGCATATAACCAAGTAAATATGTAGAACATCCTTGGCAATAAACGTTACAATGATAAATAAAACACAAGAAATGGGGCCAAGAGATATGGAGGCAGATAGTCCTGGTCCGTGTGTGGGAGCTACCTTTCAGACAGAGTAGTCAGTCTACCTGTTGAACAAATCTATCTGAACCTGTTGCTGTTTACCAGGAACCCAGTAAATCAGGGACTTACTATGTAACATATTGAAAAGGTCCTACTATAAATAGTTCTTTCAATCAGGAGAGTGGTGTTAATATATATTTGATTTTAGAAGGTAGAAAAGATGATTTCAAGCTGGGCGCGGTGACCTGAGGCAGGAGGATTGCAAGTTCAATGCCAGTCTTGGAAACTTAGGCCCTAGACATGGCTCAGTGGTTAAGCACCCCTGGGTTCAATCCCTGATACCAAGAAAAAAAAAAGATGGTTTCACAGATGACCTCTTGCTCTTTTCATTTGCCTAATCTGTACCGAGTGTGTTCTGTGAGACAGGAGCTGTGCAGGTCTTAGAGCGTAATAGCAAGAAAAAAGTGGCTTCTGCCCTTTGGAACTTTGTTTCATAGGTCCGCCTCTTAAAATCCTGATATAATATGGGCAACAAAGAAGCAAAAGCTGATTGGAGTTTGGGGAGGGGTCAGTCTAAATGTGACTTTTCTTGATCTTTCTTTCTGATCTTTAGTCAAAAAATTATCTCAATAGTTATTCAAAAGTCATTTCGCACAAACTCAAATCTTGCTGACAGAAAGGTTGTATATCGCAATCGTAAGGAGGTAAGAAAATTTTTTGTTTCAGTGTTGATGGTTGACCCTTGATAAACTGTATTGTTTTCCTCAGATTTAATACATCCCAGGGTTACTTTTACAGAAGTGTTATGATAGAAAGTGTTGTTGTGAACTACATAGCCCAGATGTGAACCATGGAAACTGGTATTGGCTGGATTTGATATTTGATGATTTGTTTATTGACTTTTAGACTATAGACTAAAAAAGAAACCATGTACTTTGATTTAAGAAAACAAATCTCTGTTTTGTGGTGGACAAAATCAGTTTGCTGAGTAGCTCCCCTACAAAAATGACCTAAGCTGTTACCCTGACTTCCTGTACACTGTGTATATCTGCCAGCTATTGTTTTACTAGGATGAATGAATCTCTGCCAAAGGATTTAAAAGCTCTTTTAGAACTATAAAATTCCTTAGTGTACAGAAATAAAATTTGCTGAGCTAAATGTTCATCAAAAGGCAATGCATCAAACTAAGGGGAAAAAAATTTCCAGACACTGCAGGCAGATTGTACATTTAGACTTTCTTATATATCACGTTAAAACAAAAATTATGGAATGCATCTGTTACTAGTCTGAAAGCCAGAGTAAGGGACCTAACAAGATCTTTCACCTGTACTATGCCAGCCGTGGTGGGATTGAAGGGCAGCCATGGCATTCAATAAGCGCTTAATAATTCTCCCATCTGACATCTCTGCCTCAGACTAACATCACCAGTTCTGATGTTGTTCAGCTTTCTTGAAGCAAAGAATAGATGATTCCTTGCTTCCTTTGTGTTATGTGTTTTATCTCATGTTGATCCTATTTTTCCCCTACATGGCTCTCTTCCAACATGAAATTTGTTTTACATATTTTTTTTTCTTTATATCTGAACCGAGACTGTCAAAGTTCTATTGTTAGGAAATGAAATATATGCATTTTAATAATTGTACAATACTGTTTATTAGTTTTCTGACAAAGTTAATCATCCAGGACTTTGCTTAGTATATCATAAATTTTACACATAAACAATATAGATTGATTTTGTCTCTACTTTCAGTATTCTATAGTCCATGTATATGAATTATTGGTTATGAAGTTAGGGAATAATACTGTCTCTATTCTCTCTATAATTTTTTTTGTTTTTTATAGTGAAATATCATTTCAATATTATATGAAACAATCTAATTGGTGCTACGCAATTTTCAAAGTATTTTGTTATTATTTTTCTTTTTTGTCTGCTTGGGTTTGTGTTGGTTAAAATGGACCATTTGTGAGACCAAGGGCGCAGATTTAGCCCTTGTGAGTCTGCAGTTTTATTCTTTTATAATCACACACCATACCGTCCCTTTAAACACTGGTCATTAATCTCACCAGTATGAGACATTGATTTGAGGAAGAATCCAGACAAGATTGAGACTAGGTTGATGCTAAGCCATCATAACTCTGGGACACTATCTACTACTGTGACAGTAGATCACACTTCCTTGTGGTAAATACAGCTTTTCTTATGTGTGAGAGAGAGTCATGTTACAGCAGATTTCTGCTGTATTACTTGTTATAGGATATGATGGTGCATTAAGCTAGGTGTGGTGTCACATGACTATAATCCCAGCAGCTCACAAAATCAGCCTCTCAGTCAGCCTCTCAGCCTGAGCAACTCAGCAAGATCTGTCTTAAAATAAAAATTAAATTGGATAGGGATGTGACTCAGTGGTTAAGCACCCATGGGTTTAATCTCTGGTACCTAAAAAAGAAAACCAAAAATGATGGTGGATTGTAATGCTAGATGAAGTTCATCTTCTTTTTTTTTAATTTTTTTTATTAAGGAGTTGAGTTATTGTACAATCAGTTTTTTAATTCATTGGAGAACAAAGGCAGTATTAAAGCAAATGTACAATTTGGACAGTAAAGGTTAAGTCATTATGCTGCAACAAATTATCCCCATTTAATTTACTCACAGATCTGTATTCTGAACAGGGCTGGTCTTGTTTCACTTGGAATTAACTAGGATAGTTGAATTGGGGTTGCAGGATTCATTTCTGAGATGACGCTCTCACATGACTGGCATGTTGGTGTTAATTGTTGGCTGGGAGTTTACATGGGCTGTTGACCAAGGTTCTTAGTTCCTCTCTGCATTGGACTGTTTGAGCTTTCTCAGTGGTAGTAGCTGGTTTCCAAAAACAAATATTCCCAAAGTAAAAGCCATCAGTACCGTCAGTTCTGGTTCTATAATCTGGTTCAACATCACTTGTGCTATATTGTTCAAGTTAATTAGTCACAGAGAGTCCATTCACATTGGAGATGATCAACATAGACCTCATTCCTTAATGGGAGCTGTGTCAAATAATATTGAGCTGTCTCTAGTCCACCATTTCTTATAGTGAATAGAGTAGTATGATTGTCTTAGTAAAAATGTAGGTACTTGGGGACTTTTGTAATCTTAGATTAGATTCTGTCAGTCGCATTCCAACATAATAGAATCAAATCAGTAGATATCATGATTTGCTAATTAGCATTCTAGAAGCCTGCTTTAGCTTTCTACTATTCTTCTCCAAGCACGTATCCACATGTGAATGCTCTTTAGTAAACTTGCATCCTCCTTATAGTAAGCTCATTACCACTTCCGGGCCACCCTTTTTCAGTGATTATACATCTCCATTTTTACTTGTAAAAGGCAAATATTTCTTCTTTTTATGTTGTGAAGAATGTTAAGTAGAGACTTGTTGGGCTGGAGCAGTGGCTCCGCAGTTACAGTGCTTGCCTGGCATGCATGAGCACACAAGTTCAAACCCCAGCACCACGTACACAATGAAGTCTTGGAGCAATGAAAGCTACATGTAAAACTAAATTTAAAAAAAAAAATTGCTTTTCTCTCTCTCTCTCTCTCTCTCTCTTTTCTAAAAAAAATTAGAGACTTGTCACTAATTCTTATGCTATCATTCCTGCAGCCGAAGGCAGATAATTCCTGGCTATAATTCCTGTTAGTGAAATTTTTGGGGCATGTACTATATATATATATATATATATATATATATATATATATACACTAACATTTTACTTTATATAAAATTAAACTAATTATTTAAAATTAGAAATTTAAAAATAAAAGATAAAACATTTAAGAATTTACAGTACTTATACTTACCTGCCTGGATCTATGCATCTTATTTTAGTTAACTCTAGAGTACTATTTTTTCCTCCTATTTTGTCTCCCTGTTTTCTTCTCTATATTTGTGATCCATAGTTCACAATAATTCCTTCTCTTTTGATAAGGATATGCTATGTTCATGTCAAGAAGTGGAGTCTAATTTCCCTCGCCTTTCACCTGGACTGGGCTTGATTTCTTGGTCAATGGAATCTGGCAGAAGTGATGTTTTGGGACTGTGGAGGCTTGAACCTCTCTACTTGGAGAATGTTTGGTGTTGGGTACTTCATTTTGGACCCATCTTCCATATTGTCAGAAGCCTGTTCCGAGTGTCTGTGCATAGGTGCTATAGGTTCCAGCCCCAGGTGGTCTCTCAGCTGATAACCATCATCAGCTGCCAGCCAGGAATGTGAACCATCTTGGATATCCAGGCTAGACAAGCCTTCAGAAGACCAAAACCTACCCTTTATTTGTAACCACACCAGAGAACCACCCAGTTAAGTCTATAGAACCATGAAAGATATTAATAAATTATTCTTTTAAGTCACTGATTTTACAAGTGGTTTGTTGAGCAGCAATAGATGGCTAGATGGCTATTCTTCCTTATTCTTTGTAATAGATTTCCAGGCCCCATATAAGTTATGACTAGAGAATTCTCATTAAAAAACCCAAATTGCTGATTTTTATTTAGATAAGGAAGATGAGACTCAGAGTTAATCTCTCTAAGTAAACTAGGAAATAAAGGGCCTAGAATCCAAAAAAGTATAGATTTGATGGATGTGAAAGACCATTTTCTTCCTACTAGAACAGCAACCTTGCAGATCAGCATTTTGTGAAATAATATTAGATATTGTTCAACATGGTTGCCTGGAATGCAGAATAGACCATAGCAGGTGGGAACTTTAGTGGACTCTTTCAGGACTTGGAAAGAGGTAAAACAGCCAGATTGGAAATATGTTTGGTCAGGTCAAAGAACCTCCAATAATGGGGATGCCTCTATAACTGCCCCCACATAGGCACGCTGCAAAAGAACTTTGCTTTTCTTTTCAGCATCTTTTATTTTAAAAAAATTCTAGTGTTTTTTTCTTACTGTATTCCAGAAATGTGTTACGTAGCGTATTTCTTAACACAGAATGGGATGCCTGCTTATGACAGTGACCATTAGGTAAGAACATTCCCACTCCCCATGTTTTCTCCAGACTCTGCATGGTCAGTGCCCACCCTAAACACCATCCTAAGAAGGTCAGAATGAGCAGCAAGCAAATAGGAGAAGAGATGATCTTAAAGGGAAAAGCGTTGCTTCTCCCCTTCTCAGGTGGCAGGTTTACCTCGGACTAGTGGAATCAGCTGGAACATGGAGGGATGTTGGCTTAAATTATAGTTCCCTTAATTATTAGATTTTCTAGGTATCAGATCAAGACTTTATTTTGTAACTTAAAGAAAATATAGGCATTTTTATTACATAATAGTGATAAAAAAGATCATGATTGAGTTTTCATCCAGGGCAAGGGAAGAACTTGATCCACTGTATAAATTTTAAAGAGACAGTAGAAGAAAAAATAAGGCTATATTGAAATTTTTACCTATTGGATTATGCTTGTTCAAACTGCCTGCCATGTAAGTAAGGTATCTTGCAGCTATACTGTGTTATTCAGTTTCTCACCTAAAATAATTTTTTTTTTGGTGTTGGGGATAGAACCCAGAACCTTGCACATGCTAGACAAGTGCTCTTCCCCTGGGCTCTACCCCATCCCTGAAGCTGTCATTTAAAACTCAGTGTATGAACTCTTTTGGAATTGAAGAGAATTTTAAAATTTTAAGCAAAAGAAATTCTCTTCCTTGAAAGAACAGAGATGGAGATTCTCTACCATTTTATTAAAATTGTGAAAATTTTGGTACAAAATATTATGGTTACTCAATATAAAATGGAGTTTTCTAATTTGAATATTATGTTACTTGCCATTTATTTTGATAACTATACTATTAGGAAGGAACATTTTAGCTTTTAAAATTGCTTTTCTAGAGGTTTCTCTCCTTTGTGTTGTAAACTCCCCTTTCCTTTCCTAAAATTCATTTACCACAAAGCTACAACAAAATTATTATCCAACAAAGACTGTATCTTACATTTTAATATTTAGTTATTATTTATTTATTTTAAAGAGAGAGAGAGAATCAACTTTATTATTTTTTCATTCGGCCTTTGCTTCTCTGACACCCATTTGTGTATGTGGTGCTGGGTTTCGAACCCGGGTCATTATACATGCCAGGAAAGTTATGTAACTGCTGAGTCACCACTCCAGCCCTAATATTTATTTTTGAGAGCAAGTTATTCTGCTGATAGTGTAGCATTAGTCAAGGGTGGGAACATATACTTTTTCAAGTGAGATACAGGTACATTATAGGAATGTTCATATTGCATTGTAAGGATAGTAGTATTTTGTTTAACAAAGATTGTTGAAAGAAAGCAAAAGCAATTTCTCTGAAGAAGCTCACTGTATTGTCCAGTCAAATACAAACATAGTAGGAGCTCTCGTTATCATCTGGCATAATCTCCTATCAGCTGTTTGGAACAATAAAAATAAAGTCATCACCATTCAGTGTTGTTATGTGATTAGCTTCACCTGCTTTTGGAAACAGAAATAGATACTAGCTTATTCTGAATATGTATAGGGCAACATACACTCTCTTGCTTTTGGGCCATCGTTTGTCACATGGAGCTCTCACTTAGGCTGTTAAATTTATTTGCCAATATTTATTCAAAATCATCTTGCCTTAACAGATATTGAGTGGAAGAAAACTTGACAAAGGACTGCCTCTATTTAATATTGTTTAACATAAACATGGAGAGATGTTTAGGTAATGTAATTAACAGCACAGTAAGAAAACATTTTGTTCCGCTGACTAGTGTTTGCTATATACCACCCTATTTTTTTTCAGCACTCTGCTAATAGCAGGAAGTAAATAAGTGCAAGAAATAGTTTATGTTTCTGTGCATAAATGAGAAGAGAGAAAAATAAGAGCAGGAAATGATCCTTGCAGGGCACCTTGTATTCTATGCAAGATGGTTCTTCATGCACTGCTGCTTTCTGTAGCTCATATTAAGGAAATCCAATTTGGTATGATGAAGGACAGTTACAGGGACTCATGGGTATGTGTTCCTCCTTCTCTCCAAAATGATAACGAAAGTATTTATCACTGTTTTCCAAATATGTTTCTTTTAGTATCTTCAATAAAGTTAATACTTCTTTCAGAAAATTATAATAGAACTTTTAGAAGTCCCAAAACCATTATGATGACTTTTTTTTTTAAAGAGAAAAGGACAACAGAAAAAGAATCATCAGTTTTATTTATTTTTTCATCTGACCTTTGTTTCCCTGACTCTTGATTGTGTATGTGGTGCTGGGGTTTGAACCCAGGTCCTTGTGCATGACAGGCAAGCACTGCAACTGCTGAGCCACTCTCCAGCCCCATGGTTAACTTTTAAGAAAAATTCCTGTTTTTAAATTACCCTAGTAAGATTTATACATATGGACTTTTCTTATTGACTACTAGCTTGTTTCTTGGGAAAACATTTCCCTACAGGGGTCTCCAAGTTCTGCTGGGCAGAGAGCAGTGGAAGCTGCATCTGCAGGTGTAGGGAGGTGTCTGCAAAAGGGACCCTCCACTGTAGATTTTGAGTGAGTGAATGTTGGCAGAAGGCTCAGAGGTGTTGGGGACCAACCTCAACATGAGGCCCAGCTGGCTTGTAAAAGATTTGGTGGTAAACAACTCTGTCCCAGCCGGCTTGTGTCTTCCTTAGTAGCAGATTGCCTGACCGCATGACTAAGCTATTTTGTTACAATTGGACAAATGTGTTTGCACTGTACCCCTATTGGTTGTTGTAATAGATAAATAAGGAGTAGCGAAGAAGCAGCAGCAGAAGAGACGGCGGAGCGATCAGCAGCGGTAGAAGATGCAGGTAGTAGCCTCGGCCCCAGAAATAGGGACTCTAATACAGCAGTAGAAACGGGGACTCTAAATGTGAATAGCCTGGACTCTAAAAAGGATGTTTTAAAGGCCTTGCCTCTAAAAGAGGGAAGGCGGGAAGTGCTTGGAGGCCTTTAGTCTCGGTAAAGGGAGAAACAAAGTGCTTGAAGAACTCAGGGCCAGTGGGTCTACTTCTTTCCCAGTCAACCGCCGATTGAGAGCCGTCCGGTTCCTGCCAGTTGGGACCAGACACAGAGGTGAAAAGTGACTTCATTATTTTTGGTGTGTTGTCCATCTTCAAAGACATACAGTTAAGCTGGTAGATGGAACCCATTCCTGCATCAGTGCAGTCATGATGGTAGCCGAAACGCAAGGCTCTTCAGATTCATTGATTATGATTTTCACATTATTGCATGATGTACTTGAACTAGCAGGTACACACAGAACAGGTACACATGTGTGCCTCGTACAATGCTCTTTTAAGTTGCAGGACAACCTAGTTTATGATCAGTAGGAAAATTGGAGGTTACAGTGAACTCGCTTAGGAAAGACTTCTCACTGATTTTGGAAGGAGTTTAAGAATGTCTTGTCTACCATTGTCATAGTGTCCCTCTGAAGAGCAGTGACATGTTCTGATACCATTAATGGCAGCACTGTGTGGAGAGTACTGACCTGAAAAACAACTCCAAATGTGTATTTGGATCATTTTTGATTTTCATTTTTTATTGGTTCATATTAGTTACACTTAGCATTAGGATTCATTTTGAAATAATTATAAATGCATGGAATATAATTTGCTCTTATTCAGTCCCCAGTACTTCTCCTTTCCCTCTCTCTCTTCCCTTTTCTCTACTCTGCTGATCTTTTTGCTATGTGTTTACATTTTTAAAAATTAGTGTCTTGTGGGTGTACATAAAGGTGAGATTCATGGTAGTGTATCACATTTGTACGTAGGGAAGTTAGGTCAGATTCATTCCAATGTTTTTCCCTGTGACATTCCTCCTCCTTCCTCCTCAATCCCCTCTCCTACTCCACTTTTTTAATGTTCATTTTTTTTCCTGATTTTTCCCAACAACCTGAATATTCTTATTTAACAATAACAAGCATGGTTAGTCGCTAACTCATTGACATAGAATCAGCATAGATTTTGAATTATGGGCCAAGGTTTAGTGTTTATTTCTATTTTCTTCAACATTTTCTAAAGAGATAAAGCAGCTGTTTTCAAACCAACATTTGCTTAAGGGAAAACAGTGCAATAGAAAATTAGCACTTTGAGAAACTTCAGCGAAAAGCTACCTTCAACACCTGAGCCGTATCATAAGTGTTTTATCAGGGATTGAAGCCGTAGGGACAAGGCATCATGATTGTGAGGGGAACATACTGAGGACCTGGAGTGATCTTCTTGCAGTTCCCTCAGGCTCTCATATTACCTTACATCGCTGTAGCTATGCTCTAGGAAGACTGCCAAGATGTTGCGTTTCCACCCCCACAGCTAATTGATGAACTGACGTGGGATGCTTTCACCCAGCCATACCACATGCACACGGTGAGATACAGGGGCAGCTGGCACTCTGCTTGCGGATTGCTTTGTTTGGCAACTTTGTAAAGCAGCACGGGCCACGCAGAAACCCTTGGCATTTTATATAAAAGCAAAGTCTGTTCCCCCCATGAGGGTGAACAGGATGCTAGCCATGTCACTAACATGTTGCGTATCTGGTTAAGGGCTGTAATTTAAAGGCTGGATTGATACCATTCTGGCTGTTTCGTTTACAGCCATCAAATCCTATTTCTAAATTTTCAGCCAAAATTAGGCACCAAATGCAGGTTTCTGTACACAACTAAGGAATGTCAACTCAAAGAACCTCATTTGGTTGAGTTCAGGGCCAAGTTCAGCTGATTGGATGGGGCCTCTGGGGTCGCTGATGTATTACAGCAGACAGTAGACATGAGGGAGTTGTCAGACTGCCACCAGGGCTTTCCTTTCCCCACTTATCCCCTCCCTGGTTCTTGCCAAGTCTGCTTTACATTTGAAGGTGATTGAAATGGGTCTCACTGTTAACCTGTCAACTGAAACCCCTGTGATTTAGAGAGCTTTTTGTTCATTTCAGTTGGTGCAAGAAATTGAAATAAAAAAAATCTGAATCCTTTTAGAGCATTGGAGATGGCCAAACAGAACAGCATGTGGATTTACCCCCAATTAATGGAAAGTGTTATCAGGTGCACGAGTTGAAATTTTTGTTGTAAAGGTGGTCATTTAGTGCCAAAAGTTTGTTGTGGGTAATAACCTCTCTGGGGTTGCTCAGAAAATCCCTGGGAAACATTAAAAGGAATTATACCATCTTGAATTCAGGTAGATTTATCCTAAGAGTACAAAATGCTTTCACATATAGGTTATCTCATTTGTCTTTATAATGTCTGTGTGAAAAAGTTTGTGGCAGTTGTAATTATCTCCATTTATGGAGAGAAAAAAATGGGATGCCAATGGAAACCAGAAAGGCACAGAATATTTATGTTTCAGAATGTTTTTCTTTCCAAATAGATGAAAGTACTTTATAGATATCTGAACCCACCTTTAATAGAAAGCTATGTTTTAGGGGTGAGTTATATAAAATAGAACCATTTTATGCCACAAGAAAACTAAGTTTCTAGGTATTAAATTCTATATATTAAGTGTATTTCTGGTGAATTGAAGGAGTATAAATGAAAAAGAGTATGCTCTGAAAAATGAGTTAAAATCATCTTGTTCTTAGTTCCTGAAAACTGGAAATTTAGCTTGCCTAGCAGTATGAACCAGAACCAGATGTTATTTTCCAGGGCAGAAAGCAGCCTGACGTGAGCACTTTGGTCACGGGATCTGGGGGCTGAGCCAAACTTAAAGGATTGTTATTATATTACATCAGAGACACTGTAAAGAAAAATGATGTACGATTATGAAAAGTGAATTGGGCTCTTTAGAAAAAAGGTGTTCGGTAAATTAAGCATGTTGTCAAGAGCCCCTGAACAGTATTTGAGGAGAGCGTTAGGTGAAACTTTATTAGGTAGGATACAGGTTTTATTTATTTATTTTTTCAGGGCTGAGGACCGAAAGGATACAGGTTTTTTTGAGGCAGCGAAGAATCTAAAAATATTGTGACAATCAATATAGAAGTTTATATCCTTTCCTGTAAGTCTGGGCAAGTGATCAGGGTGGCCTGGCAGCTTGACAGTAGCAGGAACCCAGGACCCTTCTCTATGCTATCTTTGATCCAATGCTTTCATTTTACTGTCTGAGATGAGATGACTGTTCTTATTTCCGAATCACTGGGGACAGAAAGAGATGGTGGGAAACCTGCTCTGCTCTTTAGAGTGAACAAACTGGAAGTCCTATGTTATCAATGTGTGTCTACAATCCTTTGACCAAAATGTGGTCCCATAGCCACTTGTAGCTTTAGGAGAGGCTGGGGAACTGTAGTCTTTTGCTAGGTAGCTGTATGCCCAGCTCAAAATAAAGAGTTGATTAAGCAAGAAGGAAAGAATGGATATTGAAAAACTAGCAATCTCTGGCCCCAAAACCTATTGTGGCCAATATTTAAACTACTTTGATCCATAAACTCTGTGATTGTTTTATAGCTAACTGCTATCCAATCTGCTTTCTGGATAATATTGCTGATGAATGCATATGCTGTAGTAAATTTTCCACAATTCTATTGAGAATCATGATGTAGTTGAATTATTGAGATAATGAATTTTGTATTTCTTATATGGACAAATATAAATTCATTACTTTTTGCCATGCTCCTTAATCCTTTGTATTGGAATAGTCATATTGTGGTAAAGAAATTCCTTCAAGAAACCACACATATATCTACATTAAGCAAGTAAAGTTTGGAGGAAGAATTAAGAATTGTATTACTTGTCTACCTATTACTAAACGAAATTTATCAGTCACAGTAGAACCAGAGATTCCATTTAATTGCAAAAGAGGGTAATAAAAAAATTCCTATCGAGTCAGAGTATTAGGAAGTTTCTAGGGGCATAGGTATGTATTTTCTTTGGTAGTGCTGGAGATTTAACCCAGGACTTCACACATGTTAGGCAAGTGTTCTGCCACTGAGATACACCTCTAGCCATTCCTCTTTTTTCTTTCTTTTATTTTGTAGTTTTTGGAATATTTTTAAAAATGTTTCTTCAAAAACATAAAAAGCTAGTAAACAAATGAGAAATGTTCAACATCACTAGCAATAAGAGAAATGCAAATCAAAGCTACATTAAGATTTCATTTCACTCCAGTCAGAATAGCAAAGATCAAGCATACAAACCACAATAAACCCTGGCCAGGTTGTAGAAAGAAAGTAACACTTTTACATTGTTGGTGGGACTGCAGACTAGTACAGCCACTCTGGAAAGCAGTATGGAAATTCCTCTAAAAACGAGGGATGGAACTACCATATGACCCAGCTATCCCACTTCTAGGGTTCTTTCCAAAAGTCCTAAAATTGTCATACTGTGGCAACACAGCCACATCAATGTTTATAGCAGCACAGTTCACAATAGCTAGGTTATGGAATCAACCCAGACGCCCATCACTAGATGAGTGGATCAAGAAATTGTGGTGTATACATACAGCAAAGTTCTACTCAGCTATAAGAAAAAATGAAATTGTGGCATTTGCTGGTAAATGAATGGAAAAGGAGAATATCATGCTATGTGAAATTAGGCAAACTCCGAACTCAAAGGTCCAATGTTTTCTCTCATTTTAGAAGCTAGAGTAAAATAAAGGCAAAGGGGAGAGAAGGATAAAGAACCATTCAAATACAAATTAATAGCTGAATGAAAGGAGAGGAAGGAGAAGAGGAGAGGAGAGTAAGAGTGAGATGGAAGAAAGAGAGGGCAAAAGGGGTATGGAAAAAACATATTTACACCTCTAGGGTACTAAATAATTCGCACCCAATCAATAAAAACCGGAAGCATAAACAAAAGAGAAAAATTTAAATGGAGATCAGCCGGAAATAGGGACCAGGGGTTGGGAGGAGGAAGTGGGGAGTGCTTGGGTGAAATGTTGTCCAAATCATATTGTTATATTGTGTGCATGTATGAATATGTAACAGCAAATCCTGTCATATATACAACTTTAATGCACCAATAGAAATATAAAAAAAGTTTTCTTTGATCATATGATCAATGTACAATGTAAGCATATATGGAAATATCAGTGAATTCCATTAATTTGTATAATTCATGTGTTAATAATTATAAGAATAAAAATGAGAATAAATGTTATATAAAGAAGATAAATGTCCAGAAAGCACATATCTACAAATGCCAGAGCAAAAAATATTTAATACTTTTAAAAAATTTCTCAGCATTTTCTACTATATTAACTACATGGTAAGAAAACATTTTAATTTATAGGATATAATTTATAAAAGTATCAAGAGTCTTTCTACCTTTTATTGTTGGGGGAAAAAAAGTAGCCATGTTGTGTGTATAAGTAGCCTATGTTTTTGTGAAACTTGAGTTTCCTGTGATTTAAGTGTCTTCAAGTTACATAATTGGTCATATAACCTTAATGTAATATTTAAATGATCTGAATATTGCTGGTGATACTTTTTCTTTTCATAATTACCATTGCTTCTTTAGTCCTAATAAACAGAGTTTACTATATAGATAATTTTCCAGATTATTTATAAGCATGAAATAAAAGAACTTTCTAGTTTTTTTTCCCCTGATTCCTTGGTACAGAGTCTTTCAGAATTATTATCTCAAATTATAATACGAAACCAAAAACTTATAAAAATATCAGATTTCAGCTTATAATAATTCAACTACTTTAGGATTTGCAAAATGTTTTCTGTATAATTGTTATTTACCTCCCTATTTTATATAACATGCTTATGGGACTGCTTTTTTAAAAAATTTTAAAACATCTATACCAATTTTCTAATGATATCTAGCTTTTTAAGGTGAAGATTTCTCTCTCCAATTTCTGCCTTATATGTCTTTTTCTATCTCTATATACATGTAGATCTCTGAATATGTAAATATTTAGGTAACTGTGGGTATAGGCAAGTGCACATATAAAGATACAGATATGAATCTATAGAAGACAGATTGACAGGTAATGTATTTTGTAAATATCTTATCCCAAATTGTGGTATGTCTTTTCATTCTCTTAACAGTATCTTTCAAAGACAAATGTTTCTAGTTTTAACGAAGTTCAACTTTTCAGTTTCTTATTTCACTGATATGCTTTTGATTTTGTATCTGCAGAATCATTACCAAATCCCAGGTCACATGATTTTCTCCTCCAATATCTTCTAGTAGCTTTTCATTTTGCAATTAGGTCTGTGATACATTTTGAGTTTATTTTTGTGAAAGGTCTGATGCTTGTGCGTAGATAGATACCCAGTTGTACGAGCACTATATGTTGAAAACACAGTTCCTTCTCCACTGAGTTGCCCTTGTTTGTTCATCAGAGATCAGTTACTGTATTTGTGTGGGACTCTTTCTAGCTCTCTCTTCTGTTCCGTTGGTCTTTTCGTCTGTTCTTTCTGCAGCACCCCACTGACTTGACTCTTAGAGCTTCACAGTGACTTTAGAGGTTGGGTAGAGTTCATCCTCTAACTTTTTCTTCAGCGTTGTGTTCGCTATGTTCAATTTGTCAGTATCCACAAAATGGCTTAGTGGGATTTTGACTGGGATTTCATTTCACTGGGAAGAATTGGCAACTTAACATAAAGCCTTCCTACTCATGTGCACAAAGTATTTCTCCA
Source organism: Aplodontia rufa (assembly GCA_004027875.1). NCBI lineage: Eukaryota > Metazoa > Chordata > Mammalia > Rodentia > Aplodontiidae > Aplodontia > Aplodontia rufa. The sequence continues at coordinate 18,453 of PVKS010005167.1, read as the reverse complement.
TGTTTGTAGTTCTTTGGTTTTTTTCATCAGAATGTTGTAGTTTTCCTCATACAGACTCTGTGTGTGTGTGGTTAGATTTATATTTATCGGTTTTGCTTTGTGTGTGTATTGTGCTAGCTAATGTAAGTGATGTGTTTTTTAAAATTTCAAATTCCAGTTGTCTGTTGCTGGCTGCAGGAAAGCAACTGACTTTTCTTATTAGCTGTCTAACCTGCAAGTGTGCCGTAATCACTTGTTCTAGAAGTTCTTGCTGATTCTTTGAGATTTTTTTGTATCACCCACCAATCATGTTGTTAGACAAGACAGTCTTCTTCCTTTCTGCCCAGTCTCTTCCCCTGCTGTCCTTTCCTTGTCTTTTTGTGTCAGGACTTCCCAGTCATGGAATAGGAGCGGAGCAAATGTATCTTTGCCTTACCCTCGTTCTCAGAGAGCTGCTAATTTCTCACCATTACGTATGATATTAACTGTTTTTGTAGATTTTTTTTCTCTAGTTGAGGAAGTCCCCCGCTATTTTTAGTTTCCTGTGAGTTTTGGGGATGAATAGATGTTGGATTTTGTCAAGCGTTTTTCATCTGTTTATATGATCATGAGGTTTATTTTTCGTTAGCCTGTTCATATAATGGATTATATTAACCAATGTTTGAATTTTGAACCAATCTTGCATACATGGGATAAATTCTACTTGGTTATGGCATATCATTCTTTTAATATATTGTCTGACTCATTTTGTTATTAATTTTAACTGTGTTCTTTATGATAACTGGATCAAGCAAACCCACCAACAAAGAACATAGGGTTCATTTTTTTTCATAGTGGTATTAAGTTAGTACTGAATACAGATAGAATTTGGGAATGGATTGAATATGGTTAGTAAGAATAGGAAACTGAGGGGCTGGAGCGATGGCTCAGCGGTTATGGCACTTGCCCGGCATGCACAAGTACACGGGTTCAAACCCCAGCACCCATGTACACAACAAAGTGTCAGAGCAATGAAAACTATGTAAAAAACTCGATAAAAAGTGATTCTCTCTCTCTCTCTGTCCTTCTCTCTTTAAAAAAAAAAGAATAGGAAACTGAGACTTGAAATTTGTTGAGAATACTAATGAAAGAGAAGAGAGGCAGGAAATAGTTAAAAAGGTAAGTTTATTTTTATGACCCTGGTGGTATGGTCAGGAGGAGGTAGGAACTAAATAATCATAGAACAAGCTGAGGAAAGAAGTTTTGGGATCATATAGGTTTGACTGTGACAAATGTAGCTGTACAAGTGGATGAAATTGTTAAGGGAGAGATGGAAGAGAGGCGAAGATCAGAAAAAGACCCTAAGAAATCCTTAGAAAAATAAGAGCCAAAAACGGGTGACTGAGATCAGACATGTCAGGGGAGAACGAAAGTGATGTATCAGAACTAAAGGAGGGAATTGTATGGGTCAGGCATGATAATAGCACAGAGTAAGAAAGAAAGCTGTGTAATACAGCTGAGAACTGTGGATTTGATAATTAGAAGTTCATTGATAGATTATTTTTTTAATGTATGGAGTAGAAGTCAGGATGCAGAAGGTACAATGGAAGTGGAGGCAGTAATTTTATACTAGCTTTCAAAAATATTGGCAGCGGAAAGAAAAAGGAGGTTAACTCAGAGTCGTAGCAGGGTGGAAGGAAGGGTCTCACCATCAGCCTCAGCACGTCTGACTGCTGGGGAGAGGGAGCCATCAGAGGAAGACCTTGATGATGTAAAATGGAAAGCGAATAACAGAATGAGATTATCATTTAATAAATTACTGCCTCAGAATAAGCCAGAAAGTGTGTGATTGGCTACTCAATTTATCAGCTTTGCAGAAGGTTTTATACTTTAACATGTAAGGGTGTATATCAGTGCATTTAAGCTAGGCTATTATGTGATAATCCAGTTGCCAAATCTCAGCATAAGGCGTGTTTCTTGCTGACCCCCCATGTGTATTATGCAGTGGGTCAGCTGGGGATTTTCTGCAGTTCATTCTTGCTCTAGCATCTAGGCTAACAGAGCAGCCATATTCGTTCACTCTGGCAGTCATGGTAAATTACACACCGGCTTTCATACCTTTCAGCCTCAAGTGACTTTCAGGTCCTTTAATGCACATTCCTCTGGCCAAATCAAGTCACTTGACCAAGCTGCCTTCCTTGGGGTGGGGAAGTACAATCCTAACACCTGTCAGGAATGGGAGCTGACCAGATTATTGGTAGATACCCCTTGTGGCTACCAAAGGCAGTATACACATTTGCAGTGTTTTATATTAAAATATGTGGTCATTTCTATAAAAAATTAGGTGTTAGCCTTTTCTTCAGGAATATAATCCCATCTCCAACTTTGCTTCTAAGGAGAATATATTCAATATATCTAATTTTCATTTACCATGCTATTTTCAGAAATATGATTCCAATTATGTACCAGAGCACACGTGATAGTGGTACAGATAGAATATGAACACACCAGAGTTTACCAATTATCACTTTAAAGTTACAAAGAATATTTGTTACACCATTTTTTATTTTTTTAGAATTAGTGGTGTAAAGACCTTTTACATTATTTTAAAATTCTGGATAATTCCTTAAGAAATGGTAAGTGCTATAAAGGAGAGACATGGAAGGGAAAGCAAAGATGTGACTGGCTGCACAGATTACATCAGGCTAACAGTTCAGGTCCTTCCAATTCACCTTTTAAAACGTTTGGGTGTGGTGGCAAATACCTGTAATCCCAGTGACTCAGGAGACCAGGGCAGGAGGATCACAAGTTCAAGGCCAGCCTCAGCAAATTAGTGGGGCCCTGTCTCAAAAAATAAAAAGGGCTGGGGATGTGGCTTAGTGGTAAAGTACCCTTTGGTTCAATCCCCAGTACCAAAAATATATTAACTAATTAAAAATAAAATAAATAAATTAAACATTCCTTGTTATCCCAACAGCAGATTTTCTTAGCACAGATTCAGTCCCGAGTTGTAATATACATATGCTATACAGGGAACGGTTTAGTGTTCAGAGCAAGAGTTGTACTTTATTATCCCAGTTCCAAGTACCAGACTAGTCTCATGAATCTGACAGATTCTTCAGAAATGTACATATTAGAAGTCTTCAGGGAAGCATCCCAGACATTTGTAGCATTATTAAGTATTTAAATTGTAAAACATCTTAAGTGCGGGCATGACAGGGGTAGAAATTTTATGGATTTTGAAGCATTTTCCTCATCACAACCGAAACAGATTTATCTGCATCTCTTCGCTGACTCTGTTAGAAAGGAGGCTCCAGTGTGGGCGCAGAATGCAATCAGGGTCATTACTGTGCTGTGACATCCATTTCCTTGCTGTCTGCTACAGGCATTGCTAGGCTCGCTGTAGGATTTGATTGTTCAGTGTTTTACCAGGTGATCAGTGGCTCGAGGAAGTAAAGGCGGCTCTTGCTGCAGTGCTAATAAAGTTCATCTGGAACACTCAGGAAGAGTTGAAGTCAGATGTTAAGAAGCTTGCCAGAGAGGTAAAATGGAGTGTGTTTTGAACACTGTTTTTCTCTTAAGTGCATAGTATTAACAGCTGCACACAGGTTTTGTGGCTGTGTGAATAGGGAGAGTCTGATGTGGTTAATAAAGTACACTTTGCTGTTCAGGGAGCTGAGAGGAGATGAGTTATTTCTGAAGGGGGCCTTCCTGGTCCACCTCGTGTTGGGTTAACAAGTCTGCAAAAGAAGTCAGCTTTGGCAGAGCCCGTGCTCATCTTCAGAATAACTGGGGGAAGATAAAATGGAAAAGGTTCAAAGTAAAAGCAAATCGTCCATCTAAAAGCACAAAGAAAAATTGCTCTTAAGACTTGTGCAATCCAAGAAAAATAAAAAATTTTGTTATCAAGGAGCAGGGCTTGTTTAACACAGGTTCATGAGAATGAGAAAATGTATTGGGTAGAAGAAGTAACATTTGCAACATGATCAGGTTTCGTGTGTATTGTGAATAATCCTAGTTTACACTAGTGTGGCATCCCACTGATCTTTGTTAATTATTTAATTTCATGGAATATAAAATATTTTGATAGGATGATAATTTACTCATCTGTTGAATCAGTCACCTTCAGTCTATACAATGCTCTCATGTTGTCGGGTAGGAAGTCTTAGTAATTTTAGTTGATTTCAAAGACTGGTCTCATCTGTTGGCCTGCTCTGTTAAGTGAAACAAAGGTGTAAAAACAGCCTGTATAAGGTGGGCATGGTGGCACATGCCTGTAGTCCCAATGACTTGGGAGGCTGAGGCAGGAGGGTCTCAAGTTCAAAGCCTGCCTCAGCAACTTAGTGAGAGCCAGTCTTAACACAAAAAATAAAAAAGGCTCAGTGGTTAAGCACCCTGGGTTCAATCCCCAGTACCAACAAATAAAACAACAACAGTAAAACCCAAAATACCAAAACTGGCCTGTATATATTAGCTTTATGAAAATAAAAAACTTTTGAATTTGTTTCTCAATGAATGCTTTCAAATTTTAACATGAAATTTTAAAAGGTTGACATGTGACTTTAAATATTTAATATTGCACATACAGTTTAATAAATATATGCTTGTAGAATATATATATATACACACATATATATGATTAATAGATTTTAAATGGACCCGCAGTAACTAAAAATAGCAATAACTTTTCATCTAAAAATCTTTGAATTTTAACATTACATGATAATTATGTTAGAGACTAGCCTCTAAAGAACTCTGGCACCTTTCATTATGTGCACACTGATCATCAGAATGTTCGGCAGGTGATTGACTTTCTTTGTTGCTTAGGAACACTGTAGCCTTATTTTGAAGTCCACTACAGAGGTAATTGTTCTGATTTATAATACATGAAAGATGAAGAACATTTGTCTATTCTTATGTCTTTTGCATGCACGGGAGAATGCTTTGAAATAGCTTTACTTTGTCTATAAGCTACACTACATTTTTATAGATGATAGAATCCATATGTGGGAGACCAAATTAAAAATAAAAACCTTTGGAAAGATCTGAAGTGGAGAGTGCCATCACATCCATTGTATGGAATCCTGGTAGTGATGTGGTTGGAGATATAGCATTCATGTTTGTGTTTATGCCTACGTTGGAGTCAATGAATTTAACATATGTAAGATAGATACGTGTGTATGTTTACATGCATTTGTTTATACATCTACATACATATTCACATACAAGAATACTATATATGTGATATTATTATATTTATTTTATACATTAAAATTTTGAAATAAATTTTTAAATTTTTTTGATGCTTAGATAGCAAACTCTAAATAGATATCCAGAAAGTGTACATATCTTTAAAAGTTACTTTGAACTTTGGAATCCCATCTGATTGCATTTCCTTTCAACTCTGCAATGTGAATTGCTAGACGTCTCATCTCCCTGTGATGGAGGTACATTAATTTTACCTGGCTGATCCCAGCAACCTGTGTATGATGTGTGGTGAGCATCTTGAATTCAGGATGGAGCATGAGTCCAAGCCCACAATAGTAGGAAAGACAACATTTACTCCTTGGTGGACTGCTTCCTTCACTCCTGTTGCTATTTCAGAGTCGGAACATAGGATTCTCTAAATATGAAATTCAAAAGAATAGCTGGAAGACCCTATGCTAGGAGCCAAGTATACTATACCACATTCACTTCTTTGTAGAATACAGGAAAATTAAAAACATATGGGGTGACTCGTTGAGTTGATTTTTGTTCTGTACTCTATTCTTGTTCTGGATTTGTTTTCAGAATCAAACATTCTGAGTGCTTTTTGGTGGATGTATGTGGGTTTGAAAACATCACAGCATGTGGGACCCAGTAAAACATGAATTTTATTTGTTTTCCTTGGCTTCTGTGTGTCATGATCTGTTCAATATGACAGTCTGGGAAACAGTAAATTTCAGCAAGGTCCTGGGGCTGAGTCATGAACTTCACTTTGGCAAAGTTTGGTAATGAGAAGTGACCTGATATTCAACTTGGTTCTTCTGTTTGTGCAATTCATATTATTTGGTGTTAGTTGCTTACATTGTAGGAAGAAACAACATCATGTGTTCAGGTATGTGCTACACTTTTTAAAAACTCCATATGATGGATGAATTTTTACACAAGCAGGGGAAACATTGCCTATGATGCTGTGGGATGAAGGGACAGGGCAGGGAGGGGGGTAGGAATAGGAGGGACATCAAGGGAGCTGGAGGGAGGGAGTAGGGGGTTATCAACCCAGTGGGGAACCTTTGACTTCCTTGAGAAGCCCAACTAACATGGGAGTAGGGTAAAGTGGGGGAAACATGGGATTGGGGGAACCCAAAGTGGGGAGATCATGAACTGGCATCAGCTTTGGCTTCCTCTGTTATTATGCATGTGTTCATCAATGTGTGGCAATGATTCCCTCCTATATGTAAGACTGTGTTGAACGAAAAAAAAAGAACAAGAAAAAAAAAAACTTCCTGTGAAGTGCCTGTTCAATCAAATGAACTCAGCATTGGGATGTATTAAGATAAGTATATAGAGAGTATCAGTCAATTGCTGTTGTAACAATGCAGTGTAACAAGCAACCACAATATCAAAATGACATAAAGTAAAAAGCATTCAGTAGGTTTATGTGTCCATGGTTGAGCTGGAGGTCTGCAGCTCTAGGCTGGGCTCATTAGGGCGACTGGCTGGAACTCCGCTACTCCACATTGTCTCTTCCTTCTCCTGGGACTGGTGGGCTGGCATGTTCTTATGGCAGTGGTAGGAGTGTAATTAGGTCAGCCCAGATACACATGTGCACACCAATGTTTTGATAGAAGTGTGTGTCAAATGTGTCTCATGGTTAAATATGAAGTCAAGCAGCAGAGGACCATTGTTGTTCTCTGTACTAGGTGGAACTATAAAGTCACCTGGTGGATACTGGGAGTGGTAGAAAATGAGAGCTGTTGTTACAATCTACTTTGAAGGTTATTATTTTCCTATTCTTTCTTTTGATTAAAGTAGAGCACATAAATAGATGATGGAATCAAAGGAAGCAGTTTACAGAGTAACTCATCTCAGTGCCTTGCCTGATTGGGGGTATAATGTCCTGGTCATATATCTTTCTTCTCTCAGTCTCTCTATATGCTTCAACGGGTAAGGATGACATCTGCTTTATTCATCGTACTATTCCCAGGTTCCAGAATAGTTCTCAGCATGGAAACCTAGCAGATATTTTTGCAATGAATTAGTGAACTTTACTAAAGCTAGGTTCCTTCCCAAATCAGTTGAGATAACAGATTAATTACCTTCTATGGAGTTCTTATGCTACACAATGACACAGTCATTAATACTGTGACACTGTGTGGATATGACATTGTAAAAAGAGTAGTCGCTGGCCTCAGAGAAGGGAGAAATCTATGCAAATATTCACTTATACATTGGTTTTTGCTTTGCCCCCATAGTTCTCTCTTTACAGTTAACTGAAATGTCCCAACAGGTTAAGGAGACGTGAGCTGCTGGCAAAATCATTCCTACTTGTCAAGTGATTGAGATCTCATCATTAAGGAATCTGAGGCAGATACAGACAAAGTGCTTTAACAAGCTTTGCGTCCATATTAGCACTTGAAGCAGGTTGATTGACATAGTCTAATTTTTCAAGAAAGAGAATGGTATGAGTCACCAATTAATATCTTGACTCAACTCTTTCCTCTCTCCCCTTCCTGCAGGTTCTTTCTATTGCTGTTGAATAGATCCAAGTTGATTGTATCCTAAGACTTTGACCTTATGACTTCCTGTTAATGGGATAGCTTTGGAGTAAGAGCCGGGGCATCCACTCCTAATTTCTGGCAGTGTGGTGTATTTAGTCCTCTAGGGCCTCAACTGTGAAACTGAGTGCTAATCGGGAGCAACTGGGAACTGCCACCTACATCCTGTTCCTCTGGGAGGTAAACAGAGGCACTGAGGTATTGCAGGTCTCTGAAGCTGGTATAGCCAGAGAAGAAAGTACAAAGACGAGATGGTGATTTCCTCTACGTTTTGCTACTGTAGGGATAGAAAGGTGCAAGGATTCCTTTCCTCATGCATCATAACGCTCACAGCCATGCTCCTATAGCAAGAGGTTAAGAAGAGAAAAACATAACAAATAGATTTAGTCAGTTTTATGAGACACATAGGAGACTTAAAAAAAAAAAAGATAAAAAGACTCAGGGAAAACTAATTTTGGGGGGTGGGAGGACTGGGGTTGAATCCAGGGTTGCTTAACCAATGAGCAACATCCCCAGCCCTTTTTTATTTTTTTGAGACAGCGTCTCACTAAGTTGCTGAGGGCCTCACTAAGTTGTTGAGGCCAACTTTGAACCTGTGATTCTCCTGCATCAGCCTCCCAAACTGCTGGGATTACAGGCCTGAGCCATTGTGCTCAGTGAAAATTGTCTATTTTATGCTTCGGTTCAGTGAGGAATGCATGGCCATGTGAAAAAGTGATTGGATAAATAGATATGATCTAATGGTAATAAACTGGGCAAGGCTGTCCAGATTCTTCTTTGCCTCTCTGGTTGCATTTTTTTTTTTTTTTAAAGAGAGAAGGACAGTGAGAGAGAGAATCAATTTTTTAAATTGAGTTTTGCACATGGCTTTCGTTGCTCTGACACCTAGTTGTGTACGTGGGTGCTGAGGTTTGAACCCGTGTACTTGCGCATGCCAGGCAAGCGCTGTAACTGCCGAGCCACCGCTCCAGTCTCTCTCTGGTTGCATTCTTTCCTCCTAATCGTGGACCATAATTTCACCCTGTGAAAGGAGGGTCTTTAAGAAAGTATAGAGAAAGTGGTCTTCCTAGGTTTTATGACTGGCTTTGAGCAAGAGGGTACTAGTTTCTGTGACCCACCATGGGGAAGAAGAATTCTGGTTTTTATGATTTGCTTCATGGGGAGAGAGGGGGCAGAAGACAGGAGGATGGGAGAAGGTTCAAGAGAGTCCTCCTAAGGCCCTTCCAGTGCCTTTGCTTGAAAGTACCCACCATGTTTTGGGGTATTGTGCTCTGAATCCAAGCAGTGTCATAAAACCAGAGTACTTCTGTGATTGCTGACTACTTCTTTCTCTGTCTCTTCATTTTACCACAAAATTTAGGTGCTCCAAGTGTGTCTTCAAATTTTTCTTCTTATTCCTCCTTATCTTAGGAGCAACCTTGTATATTCTTATAACCTCAACTTCTACCTCTACCCGGATGACTCCAGAATCCAGCTCATTCCTGAACTGTTTTGTCACATGGGCAATTACTTAATTTATATCTGTATGTGAACATGTTATCAGGACTCAAAATTTTTTTCAAATGGGATTATCATTTTTCCTCAAAGCAGCTGCTTCTACTTTCCTAAATTTCTGCTGTTTAACACTTCCAGGCTGCCCAAACACAAACCTTTTTTTGTTATTAAAAATATCTTTTTTTATTAGATGTGAATAGAGATACAATTGAGGGGGAAACATTATCAAACCATCAATAACCAAAGTATATATACTTAGTTATCCAGGGGTAATGCCAAATCATGGATGCCCAGCTTGGGTTTCCTCTGTCGCTGTTTCCCCCAGAAGAACTCTTGCGTTAAATGGGTATCTCTTGGAGGAATGACATCTGCTTCTGAGATGGTTCCCCCATATTCCCACTCTCCAGTCTCCTAGGAGTTCTTCCTATACCCTCCCTCTCCCGCTCCCCCTCCCTATGCCTCCAAGTAACCTAGGGAACCATCCCCCTATTATGTTGAGAATCATACAATTTGAAGTTATCGTTAGGTTAGCCGTCTAACCTACTGCTTCCCCATGTATTCTAGTTTCCACAGATGAGAGATACCATTCGGCCCTTGAGTCTCTGAGATTGGGATACTTCACTGAGCATAATTCTTTCCATCTCCATCCATTTGATATCAAAAGCCATAATATCGTCTTCTCTAATGGCCGAGTAGTATTCCATTGTATATATGCACCAAAGTGTTTGTATCCACTCATCGAGTGAGGGGCATCTGGGTTGGTTCCATAGTCTAGCTATAGTAAATTGAGCTGCTATAAACATTGAGGAAGCCACATCACTATAATATGCTGATTATAACTCTTTTGGGAAAATACCCAGGAGTGGGATAGCTGGGTCATAAGGTGGTTCCACCCCTAATTTTTTGAGGATTCTCCACACTGCTTTCCATAGTGGCTGAACCAGTTTGCAGTCCCAACCAGCAGACCAAACACAAACCTTGATAACTTTACTCCTCATTTTCCTCCTACCTGTTTCCCATTGCTGTGAATTAACCCTTCCCTAAATCTCTCACATCTTTTTCTACCCTCACCAGTTTCTAAGAGCTGCCACAGATGTGGAGAGTTTTATTTTTTCATACTAGAGAATAAACATCTGAGCTGAAGGTGTCAGCAGGGTGGTCTCTCCTTGCCTTGCTGATGACTGTCTACGGTGCTCACCTGATCTTCTCTCTGCCTATTCTGTGTCTAAATTCCATTTTCTACAGGACAACAGTCAATTGGATTAGAGCCCATCCTAATGACCATATTTCAACTTAATTACCTTTTTAAAGACCCTGTCTTCAAAAATTGAGGTGCTGGGGGTTTGAACTTCAACATATGAAATCTGTGCCACAAAATTCACCCAATATCCCCACCCATTCCTACTGATAACTTTTAGGCAGTAAGTTTACTAATTTTTGCCTACACTGGTGCAATCCCCCCATTTCTCCCCCAGATTTTCTGCCTTTGTTCTTCCACCACTTTAGTCCACATGATCGTGGGTTAACCTCTTTACAGCAAAGACCTTTTATCACCAATAATATCTTGACCACTCTTGGCCATCCATCATGGGGCTGCTTCTGCCTTTCCAGGTTTTTCTGCCCCATCCCTCCAAATGCCCTCATTCTGGCCGCACTGAATTGCCTGTGTCCAAGCAGCTTCTGTATTACCCTCCGCCATTTCTGTCCATCACTGATACTCCCTGCCCTTTCAGACTCTGCTCAAATGGCTCATTAACTTATGAAGCTCCTGTGACCACTATAGCTTTTGTACTTAATTCATCTGTCTTAGAGAAGTTGCCACATTCTCCTTTGATTGTAACAATTTAGATAACTCTAATCTCTGATTCCAGTGCATGAATTCCCTTAGCATTGAGATTGAATCTTATTTTTCCCACAGTGCTTTTATATAGTTTGTAGAGTAGAAACTACCATTTATGGGGTACTTAGATGGCTTTCCTGTGATATCCTGCTTAGAGGTCCAGCCATTTGTGGTGCGATTTTTAAAGAGTGGGATATTGATGCAGTTATAAGTGCTTCTCACATTTCTTATTGCTGCGAGCATTCAAGAAAGGGTTTAAACTGTAATCTCCATTATTTGGAGTTAAATATTGGTTTTTTTAAACTGGAAATGTATGTGGATCAAGGCTGAATATGTTCCTTCTGGAAACAGGGGAGTCCCCAGCTCTGAAAGTGGTTGGTCAGAGTGAAGGCTAAACAGAGTGAGAGACTGTGGCCGAATACCAGGGGCTACTAAGCCCTCAAAATTTTTGAGCAGCTGCTGACTCTCTGTGTTTCGTGTGTCCTTTTCTTGTGGGTGACAAGTACCAAATCTCTCTGGCATGCAAGGCAATGAAGATGAGAGTTTGGGGTTCATGGCCTCAGCTGTTTGAATTTGTCACCCTAGACAAACAGATTCTCTCCTCCCTTTTGCATTGTCCCTCTCGGTTTCCCAGAAGAATGTCCCCCCACCCCCACCATGGGCAAATACATAATTTATTTCATCACTGAATTTACTGTGAAACTATTGTTTTTGGAATGCGTGGAACCAATGTAAACAAAACCAAGAAGCATGGTTTGTGGCTTATTTAAAACATTGCTTGTGCATGCTCGTCTGTAAGCTGTCTGCTTTGCAACAGAGATCTGGTGTGCTTTAGCAACCTTGCAGGAAAATGCTGAAGCAATTTGACATCGTCTCTTAAAGGTTCACACATAGACCAGAAGGTTGGTATGCTCTGCGCCACGCTTATGAAATAATTCAGAACTCATAAATCAAGCCTGTTCTCTTATTTTGATTATCATTGTGCTTTCCTACCTGAAACAGCAGATGGAAAGATGCCACTCTGCAGCTCTAAGGGCCAGGTTTGAAGAATGTATCCAAAATTATTAGTTGATTTTAAAATCTACAAGCTAAGTAAAGGAAAAGGAGATATGGATTGTGAAATAGTAATGGGAGTGCAAGGTTTACAATACTTAGCTGCTCCCATATGACCCATCAATTCTTCTTTAAGAAGAAATTAAATCAGCTGGTCAGGTAGTTTCAGGTCTGTAAACAATTCATTACATGAAAGTTTTCCATCATACTCAGGTCATCAAGGTTGTTCCTACACACCTAACTTTCTTTTACACACTGAACATCCAACTGTGTATTTCACAACTTTAATCTCTCACTTGCTCCTGCGTTCCAGAAGGGATCCAGTGATCTTACAATGGGATTGCATAGCAGGATAGATATATATTTGCTGTGTATATTTTTCTTTTCATCCTTTCTCTCTCCCCATCTTTTCTCTTTTCTTCTTTCCTACCTTCCTTTATCTGAATTCCCAGTAAATATTTTCCTTATTCTTGTGGTTAAAAAATCTGTCATTGTTTCTTAGTATTGATCTCTTTCCATAGATTTTGCCTGAAATGTGGCAAGCTTGTTTCATTTGTATTTCAATATTTTTTTCAGTCTAGGAAGAGGAAGATTTTTCTTTGATTATGTCTTCTATTATTGTTTCCTTTCCAATTGATTTTGACTGAATACCACAATAATGGGCCAACTCTGCATTCTTTGGTGTGCAAACTAGTAATCTCTCTCATTTTTTTTTACCTGCTTCTGTTCATCTGCATTGAGACAACACCTCACCCTTTGCTTTCATATCACCAATTGTGTTTTCTGAAGCATAAATTTGGTTCTTTATTGCCTCTGTGCTCATTTATTTCTGTCCTTATACTATTAGTTTCTTACAATGTAAAATTGCAAACTAACATTCATTTTAAAACTGCCACAAATAAAAGGAAAGGTAAAGGACAAATATTTGGTGGGGGAAAATATCACCAATATTAAAAAATAACAAACTAAATATAAAAAAGGCTATTCGACTGAAAACACATCAACACCTTAAGAGGTGGAAGTGGCAAAGCCAAATACAAGCTATTCACAGAAAATGATTGATAGGCAAATACAGGAAAAGAGCTCAACCTAATTAATAAAACATTTTAATCAACAATACTTGTAAATATGAAATATTAAAATAAAAAGTAGATAAAATGCTGAAATAGATAATCACAAATATTTCTGCTAAGAGTACAAACTGAAACTTGCTTGAAACCAGCTTATTGGTATGTTTCAAGAACCTTCAAAAAGGAGAAAATTAATTGATCCACTAATCTTATTTGTAGGAATCCATATTAACAAAATAATTGAAGATGTTATGAAAATGGTAAGCTCAAAAGGGGTCAGAATACTTTAGAATTGGAAAAAAAAAGTCGAAATATCTAATAATAAGAAAATCACAAGTGATAGAGTAAATATGATGAACATATATGATGAACTATTATACATCTTTTTTTAAGTAGCATGCTTTAAAAGAAAATGTAATGATTTGAAAAAACAGTAAGTTTTAATGATTTTATTAGTACATGCAAAGGGCAGAATTTATTTATTATAAGTGTATATAAATAGTATATTCATTCTCAATGCCTGGTGAGATTCCCTCTCCTCACCCATTGGTCCCCTTCCTGTTCTCTATTGGTCTTCTGCAAAACACTGATTTTAATGTTGGTATAAAAACAATAAAAATTATATATACTTTTCATTAACTAAATTACCTCCACCCTCCTCCCCCTCTCTCTCTTCCTTCCCCCCACAAGCAACAGGCTCTTCATATATTTAACATTACCACTATTTCCTTGATATCTTTTTATCACATCTCTTTGCTTTTTCTGGATTTCTTGCTTTTCATGAAAGGCATGCCATCTTGCATACTGTGGAGGATTTTCTGTGATAAATAATGTTAGATGTTTCCTTATTCTTCAGATTGTCTCCTGACCTAGGTGAGGGATATGACGTATGGATGAGTATTGCCAATGACTTGCTTTTGTCCTTGTTCTTGGGACCACTTAGAGAGATTCCATTCCTAAATCTACAACTCTTTGAAGGTTTGATACACTTACCTTTTTTCTGAGTTTTTCATGTCTGAAAGGCTTGCTTCTAGTGTCAAGTAGCTGGATTGAAGTTGTGTCTTCTCTTATGTTTTATTACCCTACCTACACTTCTCTGAACAAATGGAATCGTACACAATTGGAACACGGATTGCATTGCTTTCAGGGAGCTTTGTGTCCATTCTCATTTCTACCACACCCCCAGCCTCCTGTTCCTAACCTTGTTGCCCAATTGCTTCTTGCTCATTCCTTCTAGAAGGAAAGTTAGGGATGATAAAACAGTGTAGGGCAGCACCCTCACTGGCACCAGACCAATTTTATGTATGTTTGAGCCACGAGAACCAAAAAGAGATGGTAGGGGAGGAACTGTAGGCTCTGCAGACCTACTTTTGAGATGACACTACAGTTGTAATCAATTGATTGGGTTTCTTGATGACTTTCATTGGCCTTATAATTATGGGAAATCCTTCCACATTCTTGTCACAGGTGTCCTGTTAGGCTTAGTTTTTATTATTGTGACTCTTATCCTTTTGCAAGGGGGCAGTCTTCATGAATGCTTTAAAATGAGACTGAACAGGATTTCTTCAGAGTCTGCTTAACAATACATAATTTTAAATAGGAAGAAAGAAAGATTTTTTTTAAACCCATTTCTTCAGTTGACACATTTTCTTGCTATATTGTGAAAAAGAAGATACCATATCTCTGAAGCTTGGGCTAATGGTATAGCTGATTTTAGCAAAATTCCTTTTCTCCATTGCAGTCTGCCTCACTATATCACTACTATCACATGAAGCATCAGTCATCAATGGTTGAGCAAATGACTTTACAGAACTGTGGTAGCCTCATTTTGAGGCTATACCAAGATATATAAATATGAATTAATAATGCTAACAAATTTCTGTAGCTCTGCCTGGGTTTTAAATATTTTAATTCTCCCATCAACCTCATGAAGTAAGTTTTCTAAGATGAGGAAACAGAAGACGACAGTAGCCAGGCAACCTGCCCTGAGCTTCATAGGTGGCAGAGCTAGAATTCAAAACCAGGTAGTGTGGGTCCATTTTCTATTAATCATGTTAGGTAAGCAAAAAGCCAGATGATTGAGCATTCGTACAGAAATCCTAGAATCATATAATTCGAATCTCATTCATTTAAGTGCAAATGAAGAAATCTGGAGAAGTTTATTTTGGTCAGTGATGAACCACACATATATGATGGTCATCCCGTAAGATTGTAATGGAGCTGAAAAATTCCTGTTGTCTAGTAACCCTCTAGCCTCCTCACATCTAACATCAGAGCACAGTGCTTTAGTTATGTGCTTGTGATAATGCTGGTGCAAACAAAGCTGTTGTTCTGCCAGTCATATAAAGTATAGTGCATAATACTTATGTGCAGTACCTAATGGATACTGATAATAAACAACTGTTACGGGTTTGTGTATTGATCGTACTGTACTTATTATTATTATTTTGGAGTACAATGTATTTTGAAAGAACATAGTGTAAAAGAGCATACTGTGTTACGCTGCAGCATGTGTCTCGTGTTCAACTTGACTCTTGATTGCATCCAGAGGCCACAATGAGCGACCAATTGACCTGTGCCATCTAGGTTTGTGTAAGTGCACTTGGTGATGTTCACACAATGATGGAGTCACTTAAAGATGTATTTCTCAAAAAGTATCTCTTTTGTGAAGTGACAAATGACTGTATATACAGTTGTCCCTCCATGTCTTCAGGTTCTACACCACAGGTTCAATCAACTGGGATTGAAAATATTAAGAAAAAAAATTGTATCTATACTTAACATGTACAGATTTTTTTCCCTGTCATGATTCCTCAAATGGTATAGTATAACAACTATTCACACAGCATTTACCTTGTATTAGGTGTATTAAGTAATCTAGAGATGGTTTAAAGTATGTGGGAGGATGTTTGTAATGATGTACAAATACTCTGCCATTGTATATATGGGGTTTGAGCACCTATGGATTTTGGTATCCAGGAGAGATCCTAGTATAAACTCCCTACAGACCAAGGAATGACTGGATTTGGCGTGAGTGAATATGCACACATAGAAATATAGGATTCTATATATGTGTGTTAAAAAGTAGTATCCTTCACAATAATTTCTGTAGTTTCCTTTCTTTCAAGTATTTTGATAATGACTTAAAATATTGCCTTCATTTACTGTATTATAGGAACACCAATATCTGTCCAGTGTCATTCTCTCAAAGATTTTTCTCTGTAACAATGATCAAATTGCATTAGCTCATTCTTCATTTTCTCATACCACTTTCCATAGACCATCAATAGTTGGAATTTGCGAGATAAATGAACCCTGTTTTGAGTCCAGTTTCTGGCCACACAAGAGAGCAAAGCATTGGCTAATGTTGAATTCATGACCTTGGATCTCCTCAGAAACATTCTCTAATCAGAGGAGCTCCTGGGAGCAGATTATATACATCTGGAAGGCAAACATTATGTAACATTTTCTTCTTCCCACGTTTGTTTAGAGGGACTAGGAATTTCCCTAGGTGGGGAAATCTACATTTTATTGTCTCCTAGGTGTAGTAATCATGCCTACTTTTTATACCACAGATGAGCTACCCATCTGGAGGGTAGAGCTCCCTTATAGTTGGTGAGCTTTTTGTTTTGATTTTCCAGAATTCCTGAAACTACTAGAATATTCTTGAATTTTGGGGATGCTTTTTTTTTCTTTTTTTCCTGCACATTGTGTCTGGATGCTTTTAGTAGGCAGCTTGCAGTAATATAAGAGGTGCAATCTGACATGCCTTCACAAACAGAATGAACTTTAAAGCTAGAGATCCCCCCTTTTTTTCCTGGAAATTTCTACCATTTTATCATTCCTTCCAATTTTTACATCACAAATCCAAAGAAAGTAAAAAGAATCTGAGAAAAGAGAAAAATGGGATAAATGTGGAACGATGATCGGGAAATAAAGACTGGAAATAAAGAATAAAGACTAAGAAAAAGTTTTGTTTTCATGCAGATAGGATATGGAGTGTTAGAACTGATTTTAGTTTACCAAGAGTATTAGGTCACCAGGAATTGAAGCTCTGAGGTGGAACAGTCAGCCAGTGGGTCTTGGGAAAGAGCCTTAGGTGTGGTTCTCTCTTGTCCCATCAGTCAGTGGAAGATTTGGAGGATGAAGTGAGGTCTTGGTAAGAGAGATGCCTCACTACCATTCTTCTCTCAGGCACATGGTAGCTTTTGACAAATGGCAGCAGATCTTGTTTTAGTCCACTTGGGACTTACATAGCAGAACACCATAGAGTGAGTGGCTTAATAACAGCAGTTTGTTTTGTCACAGTTTGGAGGCTGGAAGTCTCCAAAGCTCAAGGTCTGGCATGGTTGGGTTCTGGTGAGGCCTCTCATTCTGGCTTGCAGAGGGTGGACTTCTCGCTGTGTGCCCTTCTCATGCTTCCTGGTATTTCTTTTTCTAATGTCAGCAACCCCAGGGAATCAGTGCCCATCCTTATGACTTTAATCTCAATCACTTCCTTAGAGACCCAGCTCCAAATATAGCTTAATTGGAGGGGTAGGGCTTCTGCATATGAATTGTAGGCATAAACATTCAGTCCATAACAGACCTGTAGTACCTTCTATCACAAAGAGAGTGAGGAATGTTGTAAATATTTGTCCAGAAAATAGACAAGAGGAGTTTGTATAGCAGAAGAAATTTAGATTTTTAATCAGACAGATGTGGATTTGAACCTATGGCACCTCTACCTGCTATCTATGTGGCCATGGAGAAGTTATTGAATCTCTGAGCTGTAGTTTTCCCATTTGGAAAATAGGGATGCTAATGCTTTAGAACATTGTTGCTTGTTAACTGGCCAAGGGATCTATATGGGAGATTCAGTACAGCCCAAGATCTCCATTTACCTAATTCAAGTAAAACTCTCATAAGCAAATATTTCTTAGTCCGAGGCTGTGTGGAGGGAAGTAGAGCAGTTATTGTGAAGTATATAATCAGGGAATAAGCAAGGCTGTGCATACTTTTAAGAAAAGAAAAACTAAAATGACATTATGGCATTTGCAGCCAAATGGATGGAGATGGAAAAAATTTTGCTAAGTGAAGTATCCCAAACTCAGAGACTCAAGGGCTGAATGTTTTCTCTCATTTGCGGATGCTAGACTATAAGCAGAATTAGTATGTTAGATGGCTAACCTATCAATTACCTCAGCATGTATGAATTCTTACATGATCATGGGGAACTGTGCTTAGGTTCCTGGGGGACGTAGGGAGGGGGTTAGGGACGGGGGAAGGGAATAGGAAG
>PVKS010005166.1:0-87124 GCA_004027875.1 Aplodontia rufa | reverse complement strand
AACCCAAGGTGGTTATCCATGTTTTGGCAGTTCCCCTGGATAACAAAGTTTATATCCATTGATTGCTAATGTTTTGATAATGTTTCCCCCTCAACTGTATCTCTATATACTTCTAATAAAAAAAAAAAAGAAAGAAAGGGGGGCCAGAGCGGTGGCTCAGTTATGGCGCTTGCCTGGCGTGCACGAGTATGCGAGTTCAAACCCCAGCACCACATACACAATGAAGCTTCGGAGCAATGAAGGCCACAAGAAAAACTAAATAAAATTGATTCTATCTCTCTCTCTCTCACACAGTGTCATTCTCTTTAGGGAAAAAAAAAACCCAGAAAGGGCTGGGAATATAGCTCAATAGTAAGTTTGATATCCTGTATTAAAAAAAGAAGAAAAAGAAGCAATGTATACATATATTTTTTAAAATTTACTTTGGCAATGAAGGGAACCAAGAGTCTCTTTTCTTTTTCTTTTTTTCTTTTGGTACCGGGGAGGAAACCCAGGGGAGCTTAACCACTGAGACACATCGCAGACCTTTTTGTCTTGTTTTTTCATTTTGAGACAGAGTCTCACTATGTTGGTTAGGGCCTTGCTAAATTGCTGAGGCTGACCTCAAACTTGCAATCCTCCTGCCTCGGGATCCCCAGTTTCTGGGATTACAGGCATGCACCACTGGGCCCTGGTTTAGGAGTTTCTTTTCTGTAAAGACAATGTACAGAACTCAAATTAGAAACCTATTCTAAGGCAAGAAAGAGCCCGGTACTTCCCAGGAGAACAATCTCTCTAGAATCCTGTCTGGAAATGACCCCTTCTTTCTAAAAACCAAGTCAGGAAAATCAGTCCTGCCAGGACCTCATGAGGAGAGAACTCAGCAATAGCCACCATCCCCCACGTGGCTAGGCCACCAGGGACCCGTTAGAGAGCCCTGCCCCCAGTATACCTGAAATGGATTCTATTCCTGTGTGTGTGTGTGTGTGTGTGTGTGTGTGTGTGTGTGAGAGAGAGAGAGAGAGAGAGAGAGAGACTGGGAACAGAACCAAGGGCCTTGCACATGCTAGGTAAGTGCTCTACATTGAGCTATATCTCCAGCACCTGAAATGGATTCTACATCCCTTCCATTTCACCCCAAGCAGGCACAGGGCCTGGGTGGCAGCTGTCAACAGGCCCACCAGCCTCAATCAGCCTTGTCAATTGGCCCCAGCAGTTGACCTCTGATCTCAGGGTAAAGGGTCAAAGGAACAAGTGGCTTGCAAAATGGACACAAGGGCACCCCATGGGCCATCCAGGAACCAGGCCATACAAAAGGCTGCACTGAGCCGAGGCAGCTGTGTGAGGAGTCTTGCAGCCGACCTAGGAAAAGAACTGCCACAGAAGAGCTGCAGTGGGGGCAGAGATCCATTCACAAAGCCTGAGCATAGGCCAAGGTGGAAAGGTCAGAAAAGCCCCTAGGGTGGCCAACCAGAAGAGCTCTCCTTCCCCAGAAGGAAGGAGCCTAGAGCTCAGTCACAACAGCCATTGTTACTGGCACAGCACGAGGCTGAGCACTTTACAGGTGTCACCTGGTGAGCTGGGTGCTGTTTGTACCCCATTTTACAGATAAGGAAATTGAGGCCCTGGGAAGTTAAGTCATTTCCCTGGGGGTATTCAAGAGCATTTCACAGCTGAATTTGAATCCAGAGCTGGGATGGTCACCAGCACTGTACTGTCTCCTGCAGGCTTGGGGGGCGGTACAGAGGAGGGCAGTTCAGTGATTCACTGGCACAAATGGCATTGAAAACTCAACATGCACTACTGTGAGAATGCAGGTGAACAAAACTTTTAAAAGAAAAAGTCAAGTGTGAATCACAGCTGAGCTTCCCACATCGAGATGCCTGAGCGAATCTGTCTGATTCAGCCACAGCTCAGCCCTCTTGTAGAGGCAGAAAGCAGAGTGGTTTAAGTGTGTGGGCTTCCATTCATACTCCTCTGCTCAAATCTTGAGTCTTTCTCTTCCTAACTGACTCTGAGCAAGCTCTCTAGGCCTCAGTTTCTGAATCTGTGAAATGGGAATAACAACACCGAGGTGCCTGCCTGCACAGCTGTTGACGAGCTGTAAATGAGGCAATCGTCATAAAACACTGAACACGGTGCCTGACAGGGATGAGCCAATGAGCTCTGAGTTTTGCTGCTAACTGAAAGCATTCCTTGGTTGCCAAGTCTCCTGCTAAAGATGCCCACAGGGAATGTGGTTTAGGGAGAAGCAAGCAAATCCAGTGAAATGGTTGGGTTGTGGCATTCCAGGCCTACCTGCACCCCCACCAGCTCTTGGTCCTATTGAAATCCCCTCTTCCCAGGACAGACGTACAGAACCTCTCTGATCATCCTCTATAGACAGAGGGTCCCTTAAAAAGGGTAAATTAGCCAGCCAATGTGGTCCAAGCCTATAATCCCAGCTGCTCAGGAGGTTTGAGGCCAGGCTAGGCAAGCTACTGAGACCCTGTCTCAAAATGAAAGGTAAAAAAAGACTGGGGATGTACTTCAGTGGTGAAGCATTTACCTAGCCATGTGCGAGGCCCTAGGTTCAGCGGGTTCAGCTCCCAGCAACACACACACACACATACAAAGGTTAATTAGTAAAATTCTCCAAAACTGCCCATTGCTCTGGGAAATAATTTGACATCAAGACCTGGCCTGCCAAGTGCTCCGTGGTCTAAATGCTGTCTGTCCTCATCTCTTTTCTTCCCACACTTGCCCTCCCACACTGCTCCAAGAACTGTCTGCTCTTCAGAGGCATGAGTTCAACCCCTGGGCCATGTCCTTGCTCTTCCCTCCGCCTGGGAGGCTCTTCCTCCAGATCTTTACCTCCATGCCATTTCTTTCTTTTTCCTTTTTTTTTTTTTTTAAGAGAGAGGGACAAAAGAGAGAGAGAGAGAGACAATGAGAGAGAGAAAGACAGAATCAACTTTATTTAGTTTTTCATGTGGCCCTCATTGCTCAAACATTTTGTTGAGTACGTGGTGCTGGGGCTTGAACTCACGCATTTGCACATACTGGGCGAGTGCTGAAACCGCTGAGCCACCACTCCAGCCCCTCTTTTTCCTTTTTTTTAAGAGACAAACAGTTTTATTTAGTTTTCCATGTGGCTTTTGTTGCTCCTACACTTCATTGTGTATGTGGTGCTGGGGTTCAAACCCACATCCTCATGCACACTAGGCAAGCACTGTAACCACTGAGCCACTGCTCCAGCCCCTCCATTCTCCCCCTCCTTTTTTTTTTTTTAAGAGAGCAACAGTGAGAGAGAGAGAGAAAGAGAGAATCAATTTTATTTAGTTTTTTTTTTCACATGGCTTTTGCTGCTCAGAGACTCTGTTGTGTACGTGGTACTGCAATTTGAACTTGCATAATTGTGCATGCCGGGCAAGCACTGTAACCTCCAAGCCACCACTCCAGCCCCTCCATTGCCCTTTCTTGAACCTTGACTCAAAGATCACTTCCTCCCAGAGCCCTTCACTGATACCCCATGGACAGTAGCCCTTCCCCTCCTCCAGGAACCCCCACATTAATCCCTACCTTTTTTTTTTTCCTGCATTTTTACAGTGTTGGGACTGAACCCAAGGCCTTGTGCCTGCTAGACAATCACTCTACACCACTAAGCTAAACTCAGCCCTTTTTATTTTATTATTTTGAGACAGGGTGTACAGGCGGGCATCACCATGTCCAGCCACATTACCTTCTTTAGTATTATTTTCCAGAGTACTTGGGAGATTTGAACTTCCTTAGATACTGCAGTATTCACCTGAACATTGTCTTTCACAACTGGGGCACTGAAAGGTTCTGTATCCAGTAGGTGCTCAATCAATACCAGAGAAATGAATGAATGAAATACATGGTGCACACTTGACCTTTCACAACAGAAGTTTTGTTTCCATGAATAATTTCTCCCTCTTACAGCCCTTCTCTTTGCTCCCCTGCCTTGCCCAGGGGCTTCCAAGAACCTCTGCAGAGGTCTCCACCAACTCAGAAGCATCTGGACCCCCAGTGAGGGCCCCTCATTGTTTGCCACTCAGCCCTCCCTTTTGGGCATCTCAGGCTTCCCTTCCTGCCAAGTGCAGCCCCTCAGGTGTGAGCCTGTAACTTATGAGCAGGTTGGCACATGGTGCTGAGCTCCCATAGGTGCACTGTTCCCCAGGTGCACCATGCCCCATTGAGAAAGCTCCTGCCCTCCGCCAGGTATTAACTGACTTTTTCCTCAGTGATGTTTGTTTTAAGGATTAAAGTCAGTAGAGGAGCCTGTAATTTCCAGAATCATCTGCTCCTTTCCTGGCAGCCAGCACTACATTTGTTATTTTATTTTCCCAAGCCCCTGTTAATACCATTCCAGACATGTTGGTTAGATAGCATCTTCCAACGGAAAGACTTTCCTGTGCTTTCCTAAGCTGAGGACAGGCTAGCTTCACTGAGGGACACTGCAGCCAACTGTTGTTGGCGTTCCTTTGCCTCCTTTCTTAGGTCAACCCTGTACCCACGATCATTTTCTTTTTTGTGTTATTTCTTTCTAAGTGCTATAGAGCAGTCAAGAAACGGGCTACTCACAGTGGTGCACACCTGTAATCCCAGCAACTTGGGAGGCCAAGACTGGAAGATTGCAGATTTGAGGCCAGTCTCAGCAATTTAGGGTGATCCTAAGCAATATAGCAAGACCCGGTCTCAAAATAAAAAAAGTATACGGACTGGGGATATAGCTCAGTGACAAAGTCTCCTGGATTCAATCCCCAGTACAAAACAAAGAAAGAAATAAGCCACTCACATGAGTGAATTTTCAAAATAATAATGCCTTTTAAGCACTAAAACTTCAAACAATTAAATACATGTTAAAATGGTTTTATTGAAGTATAATTGACACACTATAAATGGCATTTATTCAAAGTATACAACTTGATATATTTTGTCATATGTACACACCCAAGAAACCATCACCACAATCAAGATAACAAATGTACCCATCATCCCAAGTTTCCTCTTGTTCCTCCCTGCCCCGCTTTCCCAAGTAGCCGCTGATCTGCTCTCTGAAGACATAGTTAATACTCAGATGTCTCACCCAATTCCCCCACTTAGCAAACAGAGTATGGTCCTTTTTTGTTTTGTTTTATTCCTTTATTATTTGCAATACTGGGGACTGAACCCACGGTCTCACATGTGCTAGGCACATGCCTAGCTTAGTGCTCTGCCACTAAGCCTCATCCAGTTCTTTGTTTCTTTGCTTTTCTAACACTCTGTTGTGAATGTGGTGCTGCAGTTCAAACCCGGGTCCTTGTGCATGCCAGGTAAGTGCTCTACTGCTGAAACTGCTCCAGACCCATTCCCCAGTTCTTTTTTTTTTTTTTTTTTTTTTGAGACAAGGTCTCATTCAGTTGCCCAGGTTGGCCTGGAACTTACGATCCGCCTGTCTTAGCTTCCCGAGTAGCTGGGATTACAGGTGTGTGCCACTGTGCTCCGCATCATTTTTTATTTCTGTTTCCTTGAGGCAGAGACCTCACTGTATAGCAGAGGTAGGCCTTGAACTCATGAGACCCTTTTGCCTCAACTTCCTGAGTGCTGGGATGGCAAATGCACATGCATTCAGCATTGTTATCCACATTCTGCAAGTGATGTCCTCGGATGTCATGAAGACACATATGATTATTTGCCCTGAACACTAAGTGGCCCCACTGTCATGCTGCCATAATACTAGGCAGTCTGGGGCTTGGGAACCATCTTAGTGCACAGTTCCTAACCTACAGCTCCTGCTGCCTCCAACTCTGACACATTAACTGCTAACCTGTGACATTCCTGTTCCCTAATGTGGACCGGTAGTTCTTGACTGGGAGTGATTTGGCAATGTCTGGGAACATTTTTGATTGTTATCATGGGAATGGGGGTACTAATGGCATCTAGTGTTTATAGAGACGAGGGAGGTGGCTGAACATCCTAAAATATACAGCTTAGTCCCCACAATCCAAGATGTCAATAATCGAGTTTGAGAAACCCATTCCAGAAGACAACTGGAAAACTCAATAAGAAAGTATGAGATCGCTGTCTTTCTTTTCTGGATCAAGAAGGCTAAGGAAGGGGCTGGAGCAGTGGCATGGTGGTTCTGGCAATTGCTTGGCATGTGCGAAGATGTGGGTTCCAACCTCAGCATCATGTACCCCACCTTCGTGGGGTGTTGGAACAATGAAAAACACATGAAAAATTAAATAAAATTGATTCTCTCTATCTCACTGTTCCTCTCTCTTAAAAGAAAGAAAGAAAGAGAGAAAGAAAGGGCTAAGGAAGACTGGAGCAAGTGCCTCAATGGTAGAGTGTTTGCCTGGCATGCACAAGGACCCGGGTTTGAACCTCAGCACATGTATACAACTATATGTTGGAAAAACAAAAACCAGATGAATATCTAAATAAATTGATTCTTTCTGTCACTCTCCCTCTCTTTAAAAAAAGAGGGCTAAGGAACAGCAGCAGGTTTGTTGAAATTCAAGGTCATGGTGTTCGCAGATTCAGGAAGATTCAGGTGAGTCTCATTAACTCCTTTCAACTCTACCAGAGGCAGTGTTTGGATTCCTGAGGACAAGCCCTAAGGGTCTTGAGGCACCAGGGCCCAACATTCAGCTGGTGCTCAGTGAATGTCTGCCAGAAAAGATTGTGCCCAAAGCATTTATTAGGTGCCTAATTGTGGGTAGCACTGGCTGGGTATTGCAAACAGGACAGAAGACATGGAGCTGGCCAAAGGAAGCCATTAAATCAACAAGTGTCTGGGATGTGGTAAAGCCCGACGGTAAAAGGTAAGTACTGAACCACTCCAATAAATGGGAAAATGAGAAGGGTTGGCCATATTGGGATCAGTCCCAGCATGACCAGATATGTCACCACCAGCTCCTCCCCCACCACCCACAGGCACCCTGTTCGCTTGTCATATAAAGGAGGCTTTCCCAAAGTGGTTTAGCCAGAACTGGAAGCGCCGTGCCCTGTGACAAGAGAGGAGCCTGACTGTGGCACCAGCAGCCAGGTGGGGAAGCAGCAGCACTCAGGATGGATTCCAGGTGTCCTGGAGCTAGATGGTGAAGTATGGGCATGCTTTATTCAATTCTGCATGACTTGAAGCCTTAACTATAGCCTTAGAAGAGCTATTATTCCTGAAAATGCAGGCAAGTAAAAGTGAAGAAAATTAAAAGCTCTCAGGTCTCACCCTTTCAGAAGAACCACCAGTTAAATTTTACTGTGCACCCTTCTATACATGAATGGATGTGTGTACATTTTGTTTAAAACCAAATGTGGGTGCTGTTCCTGAAGGCCTTGAAGTACATGATATAGAGAAGAGAGGGGGACTCCCAGGGCATCCCAAGGGGAATATGGGACTGGGGACTTTAGGACCATGATTACTCTATGGTTACTAAGGAGCCTCATGGGTTAGTTCCAAATCCAAGGACAGACGTCTGGCTGCTGGCCCCCAGGCCTTACCCATCAGGCAGGTCCTTCTCCCATTTCCAGGTTCCTGCCATTCCTACTAATAACTGCTATATAAAACCGATAATGGGCTGGAGGGGTGGCTCAGCATTTGGTGCACTTGCCTGGCTAGCGCAAGGACCTGGGTTCAAACCCCAGCACCACATACATAATTAAGTGTTGGAGAAACAAAGGCCAGACAAAAAAATAAGATTGATTCTCTCTTCCTCTCCCCCCCCCCCAAAAAAGATAATACCTCACCAAAGAGGACCTTGGGCTCCTAAAGCCCCAAGTCCCAAGTCCTGGGCTTTAAAGACAGCTTAGTTTCTTAGGCCCTGAGGCCTCAGATCAATCAGTTGGGAGAGATAAAGAGAATACCTGCCCACAGGACTTGTTTCAAAGAGACAAAGGCAGAAGTCCTCAGCTGGGGCAGATGGATTCTCTCCAGAGGTATCTTAAAGAGTGGCTTCTACATCCTTTCTAGGCAGGAGGACTGTTGCAAAATAAATCTGGGAACCCCCAGAATGTGAGAAGAACCAAAGTGGTTAGGCTCTGGGTGAAGCAGGCAGGTGCTTACCTGCTCAGTGCCTCCTCTTTCCAACCCCTCAATGATGAACCTTTGAGCAACATAGTTTAAGAATTGTGCCTTTACGGGGCTGGAGTGGTGGCTCAGCGGTTTCGGTGCTTAAGCACGAGGACCCGGGTTCAAACCCCAGCACCACATACACAACTGAGTGTTGGAGCAACGAAGGCCATGTGAAAAACTAAATAAAGTTGTTTCTCTCTTTCTCTGTCTCTCACTGTCCCTCTCTCTTTAAAAAAAAAAAAAAAAAAAAAAAAAAAAAAAAAAAAGAATTGTGCCTTTATGCCAAAAGCATGATTGAAAGAACAAGCTAGCAGAAGAAATAGGGAAGTTACACGGCTCCTGACTGGTGGCAGCTTTCTGAGCCAGGGCTGGCCCTTGCCCCTCCAAACACTTGCCTGGAACCAGCCCCAGGATGGGTGGGACACCTGAGGTAGCCAGTAGTGCTTTCTTTGTGGGCCCACATTTCTTCTAGGCCAGAGGACATGTAGGAAGGGCACCTTCCGGGGGACTCCCATGTAAGGTGGGGCCAGCCCTGTCCCTATTTCCACTCAATGGGGTTCTCTTGCTCAGTCTGAGGAAAAACTGTGACTCACTTCCTGCCTCAGTCTCACTAGAGGAGTATTGTTGTCCCAACTGTGGCTGGTGATGGGGGTTACCCCAGGGTGGCCCCTATAAGTTTTGGCTCCTCATAGGGGGAAGTCCCCAAACTGGGAAGGAGCCAATCAAACTTATGGACTTCTCTCCCAACTTTGAGAACCCCCATGTTCTTCAATTTTCAGCAGTTTTTATAAGGGTATCCCCAAAGTGCCTAAGCTTATTAACTGAATATTATCTCTACTTTACAGAGGGGTAAATGGAGGCTCTGAGAAGTTAAGGTGGCACAATATGAAACAGTGCCACAGGGACTTGAGCCTGTTTTGTGGTTGACCTTTCACATGAGTAACCTTAGGAATATTATTTAACCTTTCTGGGACTGTTTTCTCCTCTGTCAAATGTAATTGGGCAATTTGGCAAGAACCTGTCTCAAAAATAAGTAAAAGGGCTGTGGTATAGCTCAGTGGTAGCGTGTTTGCTTAGCATGTCTGAGGCCCTTGGTTCAATCCCCAATACTGAAAAAAAAAAAAAAAAAAGAAAGAAAAAATCAATTTGAAGTCCAGTACATGCAAGTAACTGCAGCTACCTGGGTGGGGAGTTACTGGGAGGCTGAAGAAGGAGAATTCCAAGTTCCAGCTAGCCTGGACAATTTAGCAGACAATTTTGTCTCTAAATAAAATTCAATGCAAGCTCCTAAAGGAAAACAGTACTGTACCTACCTCACTGGGTATGTGGTAAGAAAAAAAGAGTTAACACATGGAGCTGCCTTAGAATGGTGTCTGGTTCTGAGTAAGCACTCCGTGGCATTTGTTTTTATCATTATCCAGGAACCTTCTGAAAGAGGTGACAGGATAGCACTCTGCTGCCAGGTTATACAGGGAGCGGGAAGAGATGGGCAGAGGCTGCTCTGCCGCCTTGGAATAACCCAGCCTGGGAAGCTCTTGGCCACATTTTCCCTTTTTTTTTTTCCCCCGCAGCATAAGCAGTATCCACCTCAGCCAAGTAGCACAGACGTTTTCTAGGGCAGGGACCCAGGGAGGGAAAGGCTTCAGCTGGTATATTGCAAGCCGCTTGGATTCAGGCTCTGCCAAAACCCCAGGTCTCTTCCAGGCTCTGAGGCCTGCTAGCTGTGGGACTTTGGGTAAATTATTTAAACTTTGTGCACCTCGGTTTCCTTATCTGCAGAATGGGATTAATAATGCCAGGTTGAAAGGATTATGTGGATTAAATAATGTACCTAAGGGGGAGATAATCTAAAGTGACTGGCTGGGTGCCTGGCATGTCGTTGGTGTGGGGGAAAAAAACTGAAAGGAGGTGGGTTACTTTTGCTTATATAGCCACCTGTCTAAACAGAAGCAAATAAAATCGTGACTCCTCTAACAGCAAGCCACAAGGACTGTCCTGCTCCTGTGAGGTCCGACCTCCGGAGTGGCAAGCCCCAGGTTCGCCATCCCAAGGCACTTAACCCGAACATAACCACACTCAGGACTCGGGAGCGCGGAAGCGCTGGGAGTGGAGGGGGAGAGGGCCAGCTTTCCCGAGTCCTGCCCAGGCTGGGCTCAGAATGACTCCCCAGGCCCTTCCCTTCCCCATCCCCTCCCGAAGGTTCCGAGTTCGGGGCGCCGCAACCGTCTGCCCAGGGAGCTCGCGGCGCGGAAGAGCCGAGCCCGGGGGCAGAGACGCGGATTATGGGGCCTGGGGGGCCAGCAGGCGGCCGCGAGGGCTTTGGGATCACCGGCCCCTCGTCCTACCTGCCTCTAAAGGGAGCCGGAGGCATCAGGCGCCCCAGAAGGCCGCAGGGCCCGGCGTGCAGCGGCGCGCGGCGCTCCCGCTCCGAACGCGGGCCCGGGCTGGGCGGCATGGGCGGCGCGGCGGCCCGGGCCCGGGCCCGGCGACGGTGGCGGCGGCGGCGGCCGGGGGAGCGCGGAGGTGGCGCCGTGAGGGGGAGGGGCGCGGCGGCGGAGGAGGAGGAGCCCGGGCCGCAGCCGCCGCCACCGCCGCCGCCGTGACAGCGGCCGAGTAAACAAGCCGCGCTGCCGCGGCCGGGCCGCTGCCCCCGCCCGAGCCGGAGCGAGGCCGAGCCCTGCCCTGGTCGCCGGCCCGGCCGAGGCCGCGCCGCCGCGCCTCCCCGCCTCCGCACCGTGACGCTGCTGCTGGCGCGGGGACCGCGCCGAGCCCAGGCCCCCGCCGCCGGGCTCACCGCTCGGCCGAGGGGCGCCCGAGCCGCCGCGGCGCTCGCCTGGAAAAGTTTCCCCGCCCGGGCTCCCCTGGGTAAGCAGCGAGGACGCGGGGCCCGGGGCCCAGGGAGGCAGCGCGCCGGGGAGCCGGGCCCGTGGGGGGCCGTTCGGGCCGCTCTGCCCCAGGAGCGAGCTCTGCGGCCCGTGCGCCCCGGCGGGGAAGAATCGGGGGCTCTGGTGTCGGGGCAGCCCTGACCCGGGCCCTAGCTGCCCGCCCGGCTTTGGGAACTGGCTCCGGGGTTGGTCCGGAGGGTGGAGCCGCGGGGACCAGGAAGGGCGCTCCGTAGCCCACCTGAGCGCCCGGGCCCCGGCCTCTGCCCCGCCGGTACTTTTCCGCTTGGGGCCGGGGCGAGCCCTCTGACCTCAGGAAGCGCCTGCGGGGCCGCTGCTGGGGGCGGGATGGGGCGAGAATTCCGGAGGCGCTGGGTGCTCCCGCCTCCCCGCCGTCCTCCGGGGCCGCCGCCGGCTCGCCCACTCCGCGGCCAGGAGGGCCTGCGTCCCGCCGGGAGAGGGGAGGAGCGGAGCGGCAATTCTGAGGCTGAGGGGATTATTCACCCGGGGTCTTCGCCTCTGCCCACACACCTGTGTGGCGGGCGCACTCAGGTGTGGGATTCGGGATGCTGGCAGGCCGGCTCAGGTAGGCTGGGGCTGCCTCCCGCGGAGGCCTGGCGGAGGCCCCTGCTGTCCCCGTGGGGTGGCTGGACCGAGGGGCGCCCGCTTGCCAGGCAGATCTGACAGCGATCACTTGTCTAGTCAGTGCCTGCTTTCCTGTCACCCCCATCCCTTTCCCTACGGGGCTGACTCTCTTTGACCTGAGAGAGTTGGGAAGTGTGAGGGGATCCAGGTGATGTGGCCTAATGAGGGCTGGGCGGCTACTGGCCAGGTGTGGACACAGCATAGGAGAATAGCCAAGCCTGCCCCAGCTTAACTGGAATAGCCCAAGTTTTACCATTCCCTATGTTGGGTTTCCACACGAGATTTGATTTTTTTTTTTTTTAAATGAAGATTCTGGCTTTAAAAAAAAAAAGTTTGAAAACTGCTGCTCTAACAGATTTTACCATGGAGGAAGAAACTGAGGCCCAAAGGAAGTGACTGATTTAAGATCACACAG
The DNA here is from genome assembly GCA_004027875.1 of Aplodontia rufa. Taxonomy (NCBI): domain Eukaryota; kingdom Metazoa; phylum Chordata; class Mammalia; order Rodentia; family Aplodontiidae; genus Aplodontia; species Aplodontia rufa. The sequence goes on along the minus strand of PVKS010005166.1, from coordinate 75,147 downwards.
CAAATAGAAGCTAAGCAGGAACTAGGAGTCAGAATTTGATGGGAACCTCCCAGTGCCTGTTAACAGGACCTGACTTAAGGTGTTGGAAAGAGAGTGCTGGTTGGATTAGACAGTGCTATCAGTGGCATGCTCTGTGGTTGTGTGGGAGCCAGACCTTCAGTGCCTGAAAAACAGCAGCCCGACCTGGGGTAGGTACAGTTGGGGTGCAGTAGGATAGGTGTCTGTGTTGGGAGGGCCTGGGGCTGGAGAAGAGGGCTATGCACAAGAACACAGCCAGGAAGAGCACCCACTGCTTTCTGTGGACAAGCCTGGAGCTGAGGCCCATATAAAACCCATCACAAGGGGCTAGAAATACAGCAAACTTCAGGGTTTAAGACAACTGGAACTCAGAGGGTGAGTCAGAGTCTGGGCTGCCGGTAGGGAGAAGTCCATTCATTCATTGTTCTCAGCTTCTGCTGTATGTGTGTGTGTGTGTGGTGGTGGTGGTGGTGGTGGTGGTGGTTGGGGTTGAGGTTGAGGGAGGGTTCTTCCTCTGCCCTGGATACTGAGACAGAGCTCTCTGGAGGACTTGGGGGCTTTGCAAGCCATAACAACACATCACTATGGCTGGGAACACTGGGTAGAGGATGGCAGGCCCTCTTTGTTGGGGGGCTGTTTACTTGTGCCTGAAGGCTGCTTTCTTTCTGGGTGCTGCAAGGTAATTAGATAGTTGGCCAAGCACCTCTAACGCTAAGCAGCTGCAGCTCTATCTACGATGTGCTGGAACCTGGGCTAAAACCAGATGAACCCAGTCTTAGATTTGGAGGCTTGCAGCACTGTGGTCAGTGACTCTTTGTATAACATCTGGACCTAAGAGGCAACTGTGTGCAAAAAGGGGAGACTATCCCAGCTACTCAGAAGGCTGAGGCATGATGATCACAAGTATGAGGCCCATCTGGGCAAACTTAGCAAGATGGTCTCAAAATAAAAAACAAAATGGGCTAGGGATGAAGCTTAGCGGTAGAGCCCCTCTGGGTTCAATTCCTAGTTTAACCCTCCCCTCCAAATAAAGGCCCTGCCCCCTTATGGCTCTGGCCCTTGGGCCCCATATCCTTTTATTTTTGATACTAGTGATTGAACCCAGAAGGGCTTTACCACTGAGCCATATCCCCAGTCCTTTTTTATTTTTTTAATTTTGAGACAGGGTCATGCTAAATTGCTGAGGCTAATCTCAAACATTTTTTTTTTTAAAGAGAGAATCAATTTTATTTATTTTTTCATCTCATTTTAGTTTTTTCAACACTTAATTGTGTATTTGGTGCTGGGGTTCAATCCCAGGTCCTTGCACATGCCAGGCAAGTGCTCTACTGATGAGTCACCACTCTAGCCCTAACTTTCAATTCTCCTGCTTCAGCCTCTTGAGTTCCTGGGATTACAGACATGTGCCTCTATATTCAGCTCCTCATCCTTTTATATAGGGACTTAGGATCCCTTTACTCCCTAGGACTGGGGCACCTGGCTGCCTAGCCATTGCCCACTCTGGCTTTAAGCTGCCCAAAGCTTCATGGAGCTGTGAATCCCTGGCTTGTTCTGGAGTCCTGTGGGCTCTGCCCTCAGGAGTGTGGAGGAGCTGCATTTTAGATGACTCCTGCCATCAGCTGTCAGGTTATTTTGGTATAAACTGAAAATACTCCAGGAATTATATGGAGTCCCCCACTTCCCCAGCCTGCCGGGTGGGACTGCAGCAGCCAGGGAGGCTGGTTGTGGCTGAGGGCAGCCTCTGGAGAAGCAAGGGATTCCTGGTGTCCAGCCTGCCTGCCTAGCTTCCCAGGCCTGCGTGAGCTGGAATACCTTCTTTTGCCATCAGGCAGTCTGGCCTCCTTTGGGACTGGGCCAAGGGTATGGTAGGGGCATGGGGCCCTGTGGGCAGGCGCAAAAGTAGACCCAAGGAGCTTGGCTCCGAGACAAGAACCCCTAGCAGCCCAGCTGGGACTACCCCAACTGCTGCCCACCCCAGGAACTTGGCTTCTTCGGTCAGGGGCCCTATGTGGGGACAGTTATGTGGCCCCAGGCAGAGAGGTACCGCTGTCTGTTTGCTGAAGGAGGAAAAACAACACATGGACTATTGATTCAGCCTCACCTTGGTGCTCCTGGCTCAGCAGCCAGGCTCAGCAGCCAGTGTTTGCCCTGGCTGCCCAGCTTTGATTACACAAGGTGGTGGGCCTGGAGCAAGCAAGATGGTGGCTGGGGACCCTCAGCAAGGCAGGGCCAGATGGCCTCAGTGTTCCCCAGGAAACAGTAAAAAGAGCCTGGGTCCCTGATTTGCTGATGGTTGCCATCTCAGTCCTAGAGAAAGGCAAAGCCTTGGGAATCCCCTGTGCTCACAGCATGTCCTCTGAAGCCCCGTCCCAACTAGGTTGACCATTTTTTCTTCCCAGGAACTGTGGGCTTTGCAGAGAACTCCCTCTGACTAAATCTGTTTTGCTGAACCAGGAAAATCTACTTAGTTGGGTAGACCCTGTTCATTTAAAAACTTTTAAAAAGCCAGTATTTTGGGGCTAGAGCCATGGCTCAATGATAGAGCACTTGCCTGGGGTGCACATGGACCCAGGTTCGAACCCCACCACCACATACATAACTAAGAATGGGAAAAACAAAAACCAGTTGAAAAAATAAGTAAAATTGATTCTCCCTTTTTATCTATTCTACTCTCCCTTTTTAAAAAAAAAAAGCCAACATTTTGTTCCTTTATAAAATACATCTAGCTATTATGGACAACATACAATAGTACAAAGAAGGAAATAACAATTACTTGAATTTGTCACCATCTTGAGAGAACCATTGTTAACATTTTAACATGTGTCCTTCCAGATATTGTTTTGAGTTATGTATCAATATACATATATATATATATATAAATAGTTTTAAAAAACAAAACAAGATTGTGTATATATACTGCTTTATAATGTATCTTTTTTACTTAGATTATGGCAAGTTTTTATATATTTCTGATTTTGAAGAAACAGACTCAAACGATACACTTTTTTTTTTTTTTAAGAGAGAAGGACAGAGAGAGAATCACTTTTATTTAGTTTTTCATCCAGTTTTTGTTGTTCTGACACTTGGTAGTGTATATGGTGCTGGGGTTTGAACCCAGGTCCTCTCGCATGTGCCGGGACAGAACCATAACCGCTAAGCCGCCACTCCCGCGCCTTGATACACTTTCTTCATTCCAATTCTGTGTTATACTTGTATCCTTAGTTAAGAAAGGCTTAGGAAGGATATGTGTGTGTATAGAGGTGGTCCCTATGTCAGTCTGTTCCACTGACGTTGGGGGGGTGGATATCTTTGTGAGAGAGGAATTTGGTTTGTTTTTTAATTCCTCTCTCCTCCACTAGCACCTGCATCCCCTTTCTTGACTGAGCCCAGAGGTGCTTTACCCCTGAGCGCTACTCCTAGCCCTTTTTATTTTTTTATAAAATAAGTTGCTGAGACTGGCCTTGAATTTGGAATCCTCCAGCCTCAGCCTCTCAAGTAACTGGAATTACGGGTGTGCGTCTCTGCACTTGGTTCCTCAGAGCCTTTTTTAGCCATGGGGTAGAAAGGGCAACCTTAGCATGTGGCTGGGGAAGGACTAACTCTCTCCCTCTTCTTCCCCTGTACCTCTCAGAGCCGACAGCCCTCATTCTCCCCTGGAGCCCTGCCCATCTTGACTCCATGCCCCCGCCAGTCAGCCCCGGGCCACAGCCAGTGAACAGGCACTTGGGAGCTGAGGTCCTGTGACCAGGCCAAGGAGACAGGAGCTCCGGGGTCCCGGCCACCTGCCCGCCCCATGGAGCTGAGGCCCTGGTTGCTATGGATGGTAGCAGCAGCAGGAGCCTTGGTCCTGCTGGCAGCTGATGTCTGTGGCCAGAAGGTCTTCACGAACACGTGGGCTGTGCACATCCCTGGGGGCCAGGCTGTGGCTGACAGTGTGGCACGAAAACATGGGTTCCATAACCTGGGCCAGGTAGGTGTTTTCTGGCCTGCTGGCCTAGCCACAAAACATTCCCTGCGGGTGGGGCCAGTGAGGACAGTGATTCTGGCATCAGGGAGAGGAAACAGTTGGGCTTGTCTTCTCAGGGCATCTGGGTAGTAAGCAGGTTCTGGATGGCCAGTAGGATAGGAGCAGTGACTTGTCCTGCCTGAGGGCTTTTAGCGTAGGTTGCTCAGACAATCAGCATCTGCAATGAGGGTGCATCCCCTGCTTGTTCTTGCTGGGTCCTAGGCAGGGAGTAGATGCCCCACTAACCACTGCTGTTGTGAGCCTCCCCTTGCAGCCATTGTCCGTCTCTCCCAACCCCCCCACCCCCACGCCTCCCTGAGGATTGACAGATAGAAAGCCCATCTCAGTTGCCCTGTTCTATTCCAGATCTTTGGCGACTACTACCACTTCTGGCATCGAGCAGTAACAAAGCGGTCCCTGTCACCTCACCGTCCGCGGCACAGTCGACTGCAGAGGGAGCCTCAAGTGAGTGTGACCATAGCCCCACTTACTGCCATCCTCTCCTTCTCACTCTCAGGAGCCCCTCATGCTTCCTCTCCCCACCAAAGCTACACTATCTCTCCGTTGCTTCCTCCTAGGTACTGTGGCTGGAACAACAGGTGGCAAAGCGAAGGACCAAACGGGATGTGTACCAGGAGCCCACAGACCCCAAGTTTCCCCAGCAGTGGTACCTGGTATGTGATCTCTGTAGGACATGCCCCCTCCCCACTGTACCCATCCACATTCTCTGAGGTCCCATGGTAGATTAAGCTGACTTTGAGACTTTCTGTAATTCTTTTTCTTCCTTTGCTTGGTAATTTTTTCCCAGCCCTTCCTGCCAGGCCTGGGGGTTGCCCTCCCAGAGTCCTTAACATTTCCAGAGGCTAGATGACCAATGGTGGCATTTCCAGAGCTGGGATGGATAGAGAATGTTTTGGGGTGGTGAGGGGATTCTTCAAATTAGCCCTAACCTCACATAGTCAACCACATCTTGTAAGTAATCAGGTTGGGTGTCTTCACAGTCTGGTATCACTCAGCGGGACCTGAATGTGAAGGAGGCCTGGGCCCAGGGCTACACAGGGCATGGCATCGTGGTCTCTATCCTTGATGATGGCATCGAAAAGAACCACCCGGATTTGGCAGGCAATTATGTGAGGAGGTGGGAGAGGGAGGCAATCACCCCTGCTGAGGGATATCAAGGAGCCCTCCTGTTCTGCCAGAATACTTAGATTCCTCCTGACAATGGTCACCTCCTTTCCAGGATCCTGGGGCCAGTTTTGATGTCAATGACCAGGACCCTGACCCCCAACCTAGGTATACACAGATGAATGACAACAGGTAAGAAACAGCAGGCCCCTGGCCTCTGCCTCCCTTCTCCTTTCTTCTACCACGGACGCAGGGCTCAGCCTAGGTGCCTCATGTCCTGCTCAAGAGGCTGAAGTCTTTTTCTGTAGTCCTGGTCCAGCTGGGACTATGTGGGTGGGTTTGGTCAGAGTGGAGATGGTCACAGGCTCAGTGGGATGTGTGTGGCAGAGGGCTGTGACACATGTAGATGGTAGTTGCTGGTAGAGGGGTGTGCTGATCCTTCCTGCTCCTCAGGCTGCACCATCTTCTCTGCATCTGCTGTTCTCTGTCCACACTGCTGATGTTATGCTTTTGGTCCTGGCAGGCATGGCACACGGTGTGCGGGAGAAGTGGCTGCAGTGGCCAACAATGGGGTCTGTGGTGTGGGTGTGGCCTACAATGCCCGAATTGGAGGTGGGTGCCTTGGCCCCTTTACCCCATATTGGAAATGGGAGGGCCCTTCCGGTGGGAATGTATTCCACCCGTTTTCCTTTTGGCTGATACCTGTCACATTCCCCCTGGTTATCCTTTGTTTTTATTTTTTTATTTTTTGGTACTGGGGATTGAACCCAGGGGTGCTTACCCACTCCATATCTCCAGCCCTTTTTATTTTTTATTTTGAGACTGGGCCTCACTAAGTTGCTGAGGCTAGTCTCAAACTTGTAATCCTCCTGCCTCAGCCTCCCAGGTAGCTGGGATTATAGGCATTTATCACCACACCTGGCTCAACTGGGGATCCTTTTGACCACATGGAAATTCCATAGGAATCAAAGAGCTGGACTCCCAGTGTTGGTGGCACTGTGGGGTGGGGCTGGAGTCTCTTAGCGGGAGTCTCTCTAAATCCTCATAACTCACTGAGTCCTTTTGTGGCAGGCCTTAATTACCTCATTCCTCTGAGACCTGAGAATCTTTCTAATCCAAACTGTGAGGCTAGGAGCAGAAGGCACTGTCCTCTCTTCCCCTCTTTGGGTCTTGTCCTAGAAAGGCAGTAATTAGGAGCTCAAGGTTTCCCAGCACCAGCCCTTATCCTCCCCTGCACCTCCTCTGCCCCCCCCCTCCGGGTGTGGGTCTGGGTATGTCCCTTGAGGGGCCCTTGGCAGCTGGGCCCACATAGCATCCCAATTCTGGATCCTTCTGTGGCCAGGGGTGCGCATGCTGGATGGTGAGGTGACAGATGCAGTGGAGGCACGCTCACTGGGACTGAACCCCAACCACATCCACATCTACAGTGCCAGCTGGGGCCCTGAGGATGATGGCAAGACAGTGGATGGGCCAGCCCGCCTCGCCGAGGAGGCCTTCTTCCGGGGGGTTAGTCAGGTGAGATGAGGGTCCTGGCCCAGTTCTGGAAACCAGGCCTGTCCTCTGGGGGGTGGCTGGGCACTACAGCTCTCTTTCTTCTGTTTTGTTTTTATTTATTCTTGTGTTTGCTTTTAATTGTACACAAAGCATGTTTGTTAAAACATTAAGGGCTAGTAATGTAACACTGTGGTAGCATGTGCCAGGCCCTGGATTTGATCCCAGCCTGTTAAACAGGGAAAAAGGACACAAAAAGAGTAAGTTAAATAAAAATTACCCATAACCCCACTCCCCAGAGATCATCACTCTCCACATTTTGGTGGTGATCCTGGTCTATTTTTATTTTGTGCACAGAGATGAATTCTGCATACATACTTATCCACCAGGGATCTCACAGGGGATGTGAGAGGTAGACCCAAAGTCCCCAGAGAATGAGACTCCAGCCTTCCCAGCTGGTGGCAGTATCTTTAGCTGGACCTGCCCCAAGTCCCTGAGTGACCCCAGCTTACTTTATCCACAGGGCCGCGGGGGGCTGGGCTCCATTTTTGTGTGGGCCTCAGGGAATGGGGGCCGGGAACATGACAGCTGCAACTGCGATGGCTACACCAACAGTATCTACACGCTGTCCATCAGCAGTGCTACACAGTTCGGCAACGTACCCTGGTACAGCGAGGCCTGCTCATCCACACTGGCCACCACCTACAGCAGTGGCAATCAGAACGAGAAGCAGATTGTGAGTCTTGCCCTGGGTAGAGGCTGAGGAGGTGAGGCTGTTGCTGGCTGTGCTCAGGGGCCCCTTTCAGACCCCGTCTGCCACTCATCCCCATGTGGCTGGGTGGTAGCCATTCAGGCAATACAGAATGTGATCTGGGAGCTCTGTAAGACTCCTGAGGGCTGTGGAGCCATCTATGAAACCCTTTAGAAGTGTAGTCTCCATATAAGCAGGCATTGTTCTCCAAGCTCTAGGAGAACCCCTTTATTTCCTGGGAAGCGAAGGGCCAGAAGAAAGGGTCATGGATTGGTCTGTCCACAGCAAGGTAGCAAGACAGCAGCCGAGACAGAGGTGTCTTGACCCTCGCTCACCATGACATTGATGGTCCCCAGGGCCTGTGGACAGATGAAAGGCAGATAGCTTGCCTTCTAGCCCCCTCTTCCCATCAAAAGCCCCAGCACTATTGTCCCTGGCAGGTGACCACTGACTTGCGGCAGAAGTGCACAGAGTCTCACACAGGCACCTCAGCTTCTGCCCCCTTGGCAGCTGGCATCATTGCTCTCACTCTGGAGGCCAAGTAAGTAATGAGGGATATCCCTGTCTCAGTACACTATGTAGGGCGATCTTTAGTATCCAGCTTCTCTCCCAAAAGATTGAATCCCAGCCTCTCCGTTCCTCCTCTGCAGTAAGAACCTCACCTGGCGGGACATGCAACATCTGGTGGTTCAGACCTCAAAGCCAGCCCATCTCAATGCTAATGACTGGGCCACCAATGGTGTGGGCCGGAAAGGTAAGGGCAGTGTTCCCCAGTGGGCTGGACTCTGAGATAAGTGGTATGGGGGCATTCTCTGTGTCTCTGCTGATCCTGCCTTTCTTGTCCCCACAGTGAGTCACTCATACGGCTATGGGTTATTGGATGCAGGCGCCATGGTAGCCCTGGCCCAGAACTGGACAACGGTGCCCCCGCAGCGGAAATGTATCATTGACATCCTCACTGAGCCCGAGTGAGGACTGGACTTGGACTGGGAGGAGATGAGTGGGGCCTCAGAGCTGTAGGGCTGCTTTCTGGCTGCTCTGGGGCAAGTTGACATATCCCCATGATGCTCGCTCTCTCTCTCTCTGCACAGGGACATTGGTAAACAGCTAGAGGTGCGCAAGACTGTGACTGCATGTGTAGGCGAGCCCAACCATATCACCCGGCTGGAACATGCTCAGGCGCGGCTCACCCTGTCCTACAATCGCCGTGGTGACCTGGCCATCCACCTGGTCAGCCCCATGGGCACCCGCTCCACCCTACTGGCTGCCAGGTTCTTGCCCTGTCCCTTACCAGCCCTTCTTTTTTCTCACAGCCCACATTCAATCATTCACCCACATAATCCTAAGTCATCATCAAATACTACTTAGTTGGGCACTTTTGCCATTTGGGGAGGGACAGCTTTGTCCTATGGGACTGCCTCACATTACAGGAATTCCAGGCTTCTACCTATTTAATGCCAATGTTGTATTTCTTTGTGAAATGCCCTTGCACCTTTAGAGTTCCCTGGTTGGAATATTTAGCCCCCTGGAAAACAGTCAAGCCAATGTGCATTTCCAGTTTAGTGGGGTTGATGCCGCATGGGGAGAGGGTTGTTTGGCCCATGTCTTATCTGTTAGGTGTCACCTGATCTGGGATCCCCCAAGGCCCTCAGATGGCTATATGCAACCCCTTCCTTCAGGCCACATGACTACTCTGCAGATGGGTTTAATGACTGGGCCTTCATGACAACTCATTCCTGGGATGAGGACCCTTCTGGCGAGTGGATCCTGGAGATTGAAAACACCAGCGAAGCCAACAACTATGGTATTGGGGATACTTGAGTCATGAGGAACAAGGAAGAGAGCTGGTGGGAGCTGAGACACTGGATATGATGCCAGGAACCTCTAACTCTTGCTTCTTATCCCCATCTGGTATAGGGACACTGACTAAGTTCACGCTTGTGCTATATGGCACAGCCCCTGAGGGGCTCCCCACACCTCCTGAGAGCAGCGGCTGCAAGACCCTTACATCCAGCCAGGCCTGTGTTGGTCAGTAGTGGGTGTTCTTGGGGTTGCCAGGGGGGCACTGAGCAGGGTGGGGGTTGGCACTGGGTGCCTGTCCTGATGCCCTGCTCTAGGAGAAAGGAGGTCTTCAGAGACCTTGGGGCTCCTGGGGACTGTGGTGACTGTGCTTGGGGCTGCAAGTCTAGGTTCACCAGGCTGCTATGGACCTAGGGCTGAGGGCTCAGGTGGCTCGTGGCCATGGTCCACTTGTCTGATATCACCCTTCTTTCTCCATGCTGGCAGTGTGTGAGGAAGGCTTTTCCCTGCACCAGAAAAGCTGTGTCCAGCACTGCCCACCAGGCTTCACATCCCAAGTCATTGATACACACTATAGTACTGAGAACGACTTGGAAACCATCCAGGCCAGCGTGTGTGCCCCCTGCCATGCCTCTTGTGCCACATGCCAGGGTCCAGCCCCCACAGACTGCCTCAGCTGCCCCAGCCATGCCTCCCTGGACCCTGTGGAGCAGATGTGTTCCCGGCAAAGCCAGAGCAGCCGCGAGTCCCCAGCACAGCAGCAACCACCTGGACTGCCCTCAGAGGTAGAAGCAGAGCCACGGCTACAGGCTGGGCTGCTGCCCTCACACCTGCCGGAGGTGGTAGCTGGCCTCAGCTGCGCCTTCATTGTGCTGGTCTTCGTCACTGTCTTCCTGGTCCTACAACTACGTTCGGGCTTCAGTTTTCGGGGGGTGAAGGTGTACACCATGGACCGTGGCCTCATCTCCTACAAGGGTCTGCCCCCTGAAGCCTGGCAGGAGGAGTGCCCATCTGATTCAGAAGAGGATGAGGGCCGGGGCGAGAGGACCGCCTTTATCAAAGACCAGAGCGCCCTTTGACGAGCCCACTGCCCGCCCCCTCAAGCCAATCCCTTCCTTGGGCACTTTTTAATTCACCAAAGTATTTTTTTATCTTGGGACTGGGTTTGGACCCCAGCTGGAGGCAAAAGGGGCAGAACCTGCTTTCTACCCTATCCTTGGGCCCACCTGCCTCTCTGAGTGAGGTCCTAGGACCAGCTGGGGGCAGGGGAGGGCCTCACCTCACCCCCAGCACCCCTCCATGTGGAGAAAGGAGTGAAACCTTTAGGGCAGCTTTCCAAGGCCTAGGCCCCCGCCAGAGTTCCTGCAGAGTGAAGAGGGGCAGCCCCTCTCGGGATTCTCAACCCAGGCTGTAGCTCTTACCCCTTCCCTGTCCCTCTAAAGCAATAATGGTCCCCATCCAGGCAGCAGGGAGGCTGGCCTAGGAGGTATTTGAAGGAGGAGGTCACCTCATCAAGGGCTTTTGCATCCCCAATCCTGTCCTGCTCCTCTGGTGAGCCTTGGCAGAAGTGGTGATCATAGGAAGGGACCAAGGCAAGGCAGGTACTTCCAGGTGTGCACATGTTTGCATGTCCCCTGCCTCTGTGCTACAGGTCTCCACAAAGCGGGCTGTTGGGCTGAGCCAGGCTGGCATGGGCCATGGCTGCAGCTCGGCGGGGAGCTCATGCTAGTGTCCTGACCACCCTCTAATCTCCAACACCCTCCCTTCCCGCCAGGGCCCAAGTCCCTGTTTTCTGAGCCCGGGGCTGCCAGGGCTGTTGGCACTCACAGTCCCGGAGCCCCTGGGTGGGTGGTGGGGAGGGACGGTGGCCTAGCCGGCCTCTCCCGCCTCCCACCCAATGCTGCTTTCCCCTGTGGGGATCTCAGGAGCTGTTTGAGGATATATTTTCACTTTGTGATTATTTCACTTTAGATGCTGATTTTTTTTTTTGTATTTTTAATGGGGGTAGCAGCTGGACCACACCCACCTTCTCACACCCATGTCCACCCTGCTCTTCCCCTGGCTGCCCAGCCCCTGAGATATAGGGGGCTGTAGCATGTTGCTGAGGAGTGAGAAATAGCTGAGCCCCAAGTCCTGGAGAGGCAGGCCAGCCAGGTGGGCTCTAGGAAAAGGGGTCAGGGTGGGAGGGGCAGGCTGACATCTGTGTTTCAAATGGGTCTTGTGCCAAGGGCTTATGGGTCATTGGCTTTCCAAGTGCCAGGGGTGGGCAAGTGGTGGTACCAAGCCCCCTCCAACACTGTGCCCTAGTGGAGAAAGCACTGACCTGTTATGTCCCCCCAAACCTCCTCTTCTGACGTGCCTTTTGCACCCCTCCCATTAGGACAATCAGTCCCCTCCCATCTGGGAGTCCCCTTTTCTTTCCCCTGGCTCTTCCAGGTACCCAGTCACCTGCCCAGGGGTGCCCCCCTCCTCTCCTATCCCCCTACTCGTGGCCAGCCCGGCTGGTTTTGTAAGATACTGGGTTGGTGCACAGTGATTTTTTTTCCTTGTAATTTAAACAGGCCCAGCATTGTTGGTTCTATTTAATGGACACAAGATAATGTTAGAAGTTTTAAAGTGATTAAACGTGCAGACTATGCAAACCAGGCCTGTTCTCCATTGTGGTGATATTGTTCTTCCCAAGACCACTGACCGTGTGTCTGCTAGGGAATGGGTTAAGGATTGGAAACCAGTTAGGCCTAGTGATGTCCTTCCTGCCTGCAGGTAGGTCTGTGTCAAAAGGCGAAGATCAGTCTCTGGGGACTCTTGGGCCTCCTGCAGTGAACAGATGAACCAGTCCTCTATGGAAGAGGACAGAAGCTAGAGACAAACCCAGGGGGTGGGGCAGGGTGGAGAATAGGTGGGAATGTGCCCCATTATTTAGTGTCCTGGGCTGAAGTAACCTGGCTATAAGCCACAGGACTGAGGCCTAAAATAGGGCCTGAGTGAACCAATATGACTTGCGTGTGTAGGGGATGGGGGTGCTGAGTCCCACAGGGAAAACTGAATACCTCTCCACTCCCCAGCCCAGCCCTTGCCACTCCCAGGTTTCCCTTGGGACAGAAAGCGCTTCCCCTGGAGTAGCTACTGGAGACCAGGCTACCAGGACCGATGCCTGACAGGCCTCTGTTCTGGTCATTCACTTAGAAATTTTATTCAAATGGAGAGTGGCGCCTGAGTGCTCCTTAGGGAATCCAGTGGGGTGGGGAAGGCCTGGACTAGTTTTCCCCCTGACTCTGCTAGTGTCCTGCTAGGACCCACATCTGTCCCCAGGCTGTGGCTCCCTAGGTCCCATAGCCTAACACCTGTCTAGGGCCTCGCCCTATACCGGTCCCCACTTCCTCCGCAGGGCCCTTCTCAATCCCGGGAACCTGCTGGACCCTGGGGAGTGCCTGGCGGGCAGGCCCCTCTCCACGCGGCCATTCTTTCCCGGCCTCCCCCTCCCTTCCGTTTCCGTGGCCCAGAGGCCGGCCGGAGGCTGGAGGCTGCAGCCCAGCGCAGAACAGGGGGGCGGGCAGGCGTCGGGGCAGCGGGCCGCTCCCGCCCGCCCCTTCCCCTCCGCGGGCCCGCCCCGGGGCCTGGGCCAACTGAAACCGCGGGAGGAGGAAGCGCGGAATCAGGAACTGGCCGGGGGTCGGCGCGGGGCCTGAGTCGGTCCACTGCCGCCCCAGGAGCGGGTAACGCTAGCCTCGAGGCCTAGCAGGCGACGACGCGCGCGGGCAGGGGTGGGGAAGCAGGGTGGCAGTGGGCAGGGGCGGGGCAGGCGTCCTAAGAGCCTAACCCCATCTGGGCGGGGTAGGGGCCGCGGAAGGGCAGGGTGGCCACAGTGGCAGGACTCGGCAGTGGCCCCCTGAGACTCCGGTCTCCGAAAGCTTGGTTCTGTTGAGGGCTTGGCCCAGTCCTCTGTAACTGGGTTGTTGGATCAAGGACCTAGGAGTGGGGCTGACTCCAGACTGATTTCTGCTTCAAGACTGGAAAGGAGACCTCTGGCACTAGGGCTTGGCTGGGGACACAGGAAGCAATGAGGGCCAGTCCTAAGCCAGGCTACTGTCCTGTACCTATTGCTGTTTCAGCAGGGCAGGACCCCACCCACCTCCTACCTGTCTGTAGCTCTTCCTGACCCTACAACCCTTCTTACCTGGTAGCCCCCAACCTCTTTGTCCCATCCTTTCATCTCCAGCTGCTATTTTGCCTCCAGTGATGGCTTGTTCTCTGTTCCCAGGACAACACTATGGGCTTCTCCTCCGAGCTGTGCAGCCCCCAGGGCCATGGTGCAGTGCAGCAGATGCAGGAAGCAGAGCTTCGCCTATTGGAGGGCATGAGGAAGTGGATGGCCCAACGGGTCAAAAGTGACCGGGAATACGCAGGACTTCTTCACCACATGTCCCTGCAGGACAGTGGAGGCCAGAGCCGGAGTACTGGCCTTGATAGCCCTGTCAACCAGGTGGGCTTCTATGAGGCTGCTGTGGGTGCTAGCTGCACCTTTCCTTTCCCTTCCTCTCCTGAACCCTCTGGGGTGGGGTTGGAGATTTGGCAGGCCCAGAATTAGAAACCATTATCTGTTCCTCCTTGCTTTCCTGATCCTGTGCTGTAGTCCTGGGCTGAGATCACCAGCCAGACAGAGGGTTTGAGCCGGGTGCTGCGGCAGCACGCAGAAGATCTGAACTCAGGGCCCCTAAGCAAGCTGAGCATGTTGATCCGGGAGCGGCAGCAGCTGCGCAAGACCTACAGTGAGCAGTGGCAGCAGCTGCAGCAGGAACTCACCAAGGTGAGTGCATGGAACACTGGCTCTGGTCATTTCTGTCACAATGTGGAGCCTGAAAGGAATGGTTTTGCACAAGAGCTCCTAGATTCACTGGGGAAGTGGAAGTCCCTGACCGCAGGCCTGGCCCCAGGATGGCCTGCTTCAGCCCTGCTGCAGCTTCCGCCTTCCCCCCACTTGGGCTGGCCTAAAGCAAGGCTGGCCTGTCCCTGACTTGTCTGTTCCTGGTCAAAGAGCTGAGAATGCAAGGGTGGGTGAGGCCGGTCACTACCTAGGTGGAGCCCACGGGCTGTACTCTGTCTTCTACATGGCACTGCCTGGCTCTGGGATCCCAAAGACAGTGAAAGGAGTGAGGGCGAGTCTGTTTGCCTTTGGCTTAGGGCTCCTTCCCAAGACCCTAGAGACAGGGCAGTGGAGTGGTCCTCTCTCAGGTGAAGTTGGCCTGCCTAGATCTGAATTCCACCAACTCCTTAGTTATAGGCTGTATGATTTGGAGCCGCTGTTTCTCTGGGTGCAGTTAGTAGCAGTCTGGAGCCACACCTCTTGCTCCAGCACAGAGCCTGGTCTTGTCACAGACCCACAGCGGCCCCTGGTGGCCAGCCTGGCCTCACACACTCTTTCCTTGGAAAATCATCTCATTCTTTTTTTTTTTTTTAAGAGGGGGCATTACTTGGGACTAAACCCAGGGGCACTCTTCTGCTGAGCTACATTCCCAGCACTTTTTTAACCACTGAGCCACATCTCCAGCCCTTTTTTATTTTTTGAGTCAAGTCTCATTAAGTTGCTCAGGTTGGCCTCAAAACTTGGCATCATCATGTTTCTGCCTCCTGAGTCACTCGGATTATAGCATTAGGGTCTGTTCACTTTCGTAAAGTTTTACTGAAATACAACCATGCCTGTTTGTTTTCATATGGCTACCATAGAGCTACAATGACAGAATTGAGTAATTGCAACAAAGACCTATGGCTTACAGGCCCGAAATATTTCCTTTCTGACTTTTTAAGAAGGCTGGCCTAGTTGATACATTTAGTTCAGTTCCAGATGGGGAAGCTGAGGTTCAGAGGAGAGAGATGGAGCTTGCCCAAGGTATCCCAACACCTAAACAGGAGAACTGGGATGAGAACTCTGCTCTCAGGCTTTCAGCTATTGCTCTTGTTGCCAGGAACATAATTTGCCATGCCCAGTACGAAATGACAGGGTGGAGCCCCTTGTTAAGAAATTATTAGGAATTTCAGTATGCTGGTGCACATCTGTAACCCTAGCTTCTTGGGAGGCTGAGGCAGGAGGATTGCAACTTCAAGGCCAACCTGGGCAACTTAGTGAGACCCTGTCTCAAAATAAAATAAAAAGGGCTGGAGAGGTGGCTCAACAGTAGAGCACTTGACTGGCATGTGCGAGGACCCAGCTTCAATTCCCAGAATTGTATATACAACTAAGTGGAGGAAAAAACAAAAACCAGATGAAAAAATAAAATTATCTTATAATAAAATAAAATAGGACTGGGGAAGTACCTCAATGGTAGAGTGCTTGCCTAGCTTATGCAAGGCTCTAGTTTAATCCCCAATACCAAAAAAAATTTTTTTTCTATATGACAACAAGAGCATGCAGCCAAGCACAAGGCCCTTCTGCCTGTGGAGCCCTGTGTGACAGGCTGCACACTCCTGAAGCTGGCCTTGCCTCGCTCGAGGTTAGCATCTCAGGGCATGGAGGGACAGGTAGAGCCTGCCCAGGCCGCCTGTCTGCCTCCCCTCCTGGGCTGTCAGTAAGTCAGCTCCTCTAACCCTAATCTTCACAGCCAGCTTCCCCACAAATCTTCAAACCCTTACAGGAAGATCAGCTTGGATATGCTGCCAAGCTTAGGGACCTGCTGCCTTACACTGGCCATCCCTCTCTCCCCAGACCCACAACCAGGACATTGAGAAGCTGAAAAACCAATACCGAGTCCTGGCACGGGACAGTGCCCAGGCCAGGCGCAAGTACCAGGAAGCCAGCAAAGGTTTGGGGCTTCTCTTGCTGGCAGGGAGGAAATCCCAAACCAGAGCCAACCTGCCCGTGGGTATCCAGTGAGCAGGGCTTGCTTAGGCCCCAGTGCTGACACCCTCCCCTTTTACCTCCCTCACCTCCCGCTTGCAGACAAGGACCGAGACAAGGCCAAAGACAAGTACGTGCGCAGCCTTTGGAAACTCTTTGCCCATCACAACCGCTATGTGCTTGGTGTGCGAGCTGCGCAGTTACACCACCAGCACCACCACCAGCTTATGCTGCCCGGCCTGCTGCAGTCACTGCAGGACCTACACGAGGAGATGGTGCACATCCTGTAAGCCTGCAGTCATACCCTGTCCCCATAGCAACCCCAAACCTCACCACAAGGCCTAGAGGCAGGGCCCAATAAATTCAGTTGTGTAAAAGTGTGGGCCATGTAACTGGGTGAGGGTGGGTCCTCAGCCAGTCAACTTATATCCAGATTACATTATTCCATGGCTCCTACAGCCAGTGTACCGAAGCTGTGGTGGGAGAACTTTAGGAGTAGCAAAGAACCAGGGAACCTTCTGCAGAGCACGGAGAGGGGAGAGTCCCAGGGTTTTATAAAATTCATTGATCACCATTCTGGACTCTGGAATGTAGCAGAGAAGAATGTAGACAAACATCTGTCCTCGGGATCTTCCATGTTAGTGGAGGGAGGGAGGATGTAAAATGGGAAGCACATTAGAAACGATAAGTGCTATGGAGAAAAGTAAACCTAGAGAAGGGGCTCGGGAGTGCTGAGGGCAGGGGAGGAGCTGCAGTTTTAAATGCCCAGAGAAGGCCTCTTTGAGATAGTGATCCCAGCGACTCTGGAGGCTGAGGCAGGAGGATCATAAGTTCAAGGCCAGCCTGAAACCTTGTTTCAAAATTAAAAATTAAAAGGGTTGGAGATGTAGCTCAGTGGCAGAGTTCCTCTGGGTTCAATCCCCAGTACCACAAAAAAACAGAAGATGAGAAAGTGACATTCCAAGAGAGACCTAAAAAAGATATGGGAGTGAACCATGGGGTCCTCTGGAGAAAGACTGTTCCCCAAAGAGGTGCATGCGGCAAGTATACAGGTGCTGCAGCAGGAGAGCTTTATGGGGTAGCAAAGAGCCAGTGGACCTTCTGCTAAGCAAGGGGAGTGGAGAATCAGACATGGGCTGGAGGAGCCCATGGGGCTCAGTAAGAGGTTTCAACAGGCTACTGTGAGGACTGGCTCTGGGTGAACCATAGTGACGTGATCTGACCTCTATTTTAATAAGGTTGCTGTAGCTGCAGTGTTACAATAGACTTCAAGGCCAGGCATGGCAGCACATGCCTATAATTCCAGAGGCTCAAGAGGCTGATGCAGAAGGATCTAGAGTTCAAAGCCAGCCTCCGTAACAGCAAGGCACTAAGCAACTTAGAGATGCTGTCTCAAAGTAAAAAATAAAACAGGCTGGGGATATGGCTCAGTGGTAGAGTGCCCCTGGGTTCAATTCCTTGTACAAGAAAAAAAAAAAAAGACTTCAAGGGGTGAGGAGAGGCAGCAGGGAGGCCAGATTGGAGTCTGTTGCAGGGATCCTGACTGCATTGACTCTACAGATCTTGGCACTGGGCCAGGGTGGTAGTGATGGAAGTGAGAAAGTGATCAGGTCCTGGGTGTATGTTGAAGGTGGAGCAATGGGATTTCCTAATGATTGGAAGTGTAGTGTGAAATAGAGGAATCAAGCCTGTCTCTAAGGACGTAGCTTAGAGCACCTGGAAGATGGAGTTGCCATTAGCTTACGTAGAGAAAGATATGGAAGGAACAGGTTTTGGGAACTAGGAGTTCATTTTTCAACTAGTGGAGTTGGGGTGTCTGAGAGATCACTGTTCAGTGGGACATTTTGGGCAGATGGATGAAGATGTGAGGCTGGAGCTCAGGGGTGGTGTCAGGACTCAGAGATACAGACATGGAGCCAGCCACCCATTGATGGCTTATACATTTATTGGTGGCCCAGAGCCCCAGATTTTAAGCTGGCTGCCAGAACGGGGATGATTATAGCACACATTTATTTATTCTTTTTTATTTTTTTTAAAGATAGGGACAGTGAGAGAGAAAGAATCAATTTTGTTTAGTTTTTCATGTGGTTTGCATTGCTCTAACACTTTCTTGTGTAGGTGGTACTGGGGTTCAAGCCCTCGTACTTGTACATGCGAGGCAAGCATCATAACTGCTGAGACACTGCTGCAGCCCCTGTAGCACACATTTATTGAGTACTTCCTGTGTACCAGAATCCCGGCCACTCCAGATCTCATTGGATCCTTATTATAGCAGCCAGCATGTCCATAACAGACATTGGGAAATAGATCAGGGAGAGGTTAAATACCTTGCCTGAGGTCACATGAAGTGAGGTGGGAGTCAATCCCAGCACTTCCTCCACACCCAGAGCCCTAGGCTGAGCTGCCTACCTTGGCCAGCCTGAGGCCTTCCTGACGGGGGGATGCATCTGGGGGGTAGGAAGGAGATCCTGCAGGAATACCTGGAGATTAGCAGTCTGGTGCAGGATGAGGTCTTCGCCATTCACCAGGAGATGGCCGCAGCTGCTGCTCGTATCCAGCCGGAGGCTGAGTACCAAGTCTTCCTGCGACAGTATGGGTAAGCCCATTCTTGTACCTCCTGGATGTCAGGGCTGTTGGTCTTTCACTAACAGCCCTTTCTGCCCGCAGGTCTGCCCCTGACATCCCACCCTGTGTCACCTTTGATGAGTCACTGCTTGAGGAGGGTGAACAGCTGGAGCCTGGGGAGCTGCAGCTGAATGAGCTAACTGTGGAGAGTGTGCAGCACACGTGTGTGGGGGCTGGCACCTACCTGGGCCAGGGTGGGCTCCTGACGTCTAGACCATGGGTGTCCAGTAGGTAGGGTGGGGAGGAAACTCTGCCCATACCAAGCTGCAGCTAGACAGCCAGGCTTGCTTGGCCCTTCAGAGACCCATGTGGGGATCACGGTTCTAATACTGCTCTTCTTATGGGCACAGACTGACCTCTGTGACAGATGACCTGGCTGTGGCCACTGAGGCTGTGCTGAACCGACAGGAGATGGTCAGTCAGCTGCAGCGTGAACTCCAGAATGAGGAGCAGAACACCCACCCCCGGGAGCGGTGAGTAAGGCGCCTGCAGTAGCCTCCCAGCCCCACTCTCCTGCCTAACCTACCTGCTGCTGCCTCCAGATGTGGACCGAACCCATGTCCCTGTCTTGCCCTCTGTAGGGTGCAGCTGCTGGGCAAGAAGCAGGCGCTGCAGGAGGCACTGCAGGGGCTGCAGGTAGCACTGTGTGGCCAGGCCAAGCTGCAGGCCCAGCAGGAGCTTCTGCAGACCAAGCTGGATCAGCTGGGCCCGGGCGAGCCCCCGGCTGTGCTGCTCCTGCAGGATGACCGCCACTCTACCTCTTCCTCGGTGAGTCACCTGCTACTGCCCTTGCCTGCCAGCCACACCTGCCCGCAGGGGCCGTGCTCCTCATTTTCGCCCTCCCCCTCCCCAAGCCTGGCCACCTGCTGACGTCTGTCCCTGGCCTCAGGAGCAAGAGCGAGAAGGGGGAAGGACACCCACGCTGGAGATCCTTAAGAGCCACTTCTCAGGAATCTTCCGCCCCAAATTCTCGGTAAGTGGCAGTCAACCTGGGCCCATACTTCTGCACGTCCTTAAGGGGTAGGCCAGGCCAGGGGTCTCCGACATATTCTTGTAGGCCCCCTCCTTAGTGTTTTGGGTTGGTTTTATTGGGGTTTCCCTATCTTCCCTAGGATTCCAGGCTGCAGATGCTCCCAAATTCTGCTACCCTTGTGCCCTCTTCTGTCCACCACCTCTGTGTGTTGCAGGGATCAGCAGCTTTGGCTAACATAGCAGGGTTCTACCTGCTCCAAGTATGGGCCTGCAGATGGCTCTGAGTGCCACTCTGGTAGTTGTAAGGACCAATACTTATTGGGTAGGGGGAGATACCCTCTGACCTAGTGACTTCCCCTGCTGAGTTGGCTGAGTAACCCTCCTCACTTCTTTCCTGTCCAGCTCCCTCCACCATTGCAGCTTGTTCCTGAGGTGCAGAAGCCCCTGCATGAGCAGCTATGGTACCATGGGGCCATCCCACGGGCAGAAGTGGCTGAGCTGCTGACACACTCTGGGGACTTCCTGGTGCGGGAGAGCCAGGGCAAGCAGGAATATGTGCTCTCAGTGCTGTGGGATGGCCAGCCCCGGCACTTCATCATACAGTCCCTGGACGTGAGTGGGGCTGACCTGAGCCCTGCCCCTCCCCCTGCTGTTTTTCCTGTCCTCTGACAGGACTCAGGCCCCTCTCAACAATGGAGGCTACTGACCCCAGTCCCCATGTCCCCCAGAACCTGTACCGGCTGGAAGGAGATGGTTTTCCTAGCATCCCATTGCTCATTGACCACCTGCTGTGCTCCCGGCAGCCTCTCACCAAGAAGAGTGGTGTTGTCCTGTATCGACCTGTGCCCAAGGTGAGCCTGTGCCCTGCCTGGCCTGTGCCACTTGTGGTAGGGCTTGACCATGGATCAGGACTCTCCGGAATGGAAGCAGTATAGGGCTTCTTGTGTTCGTGGTCTACATGAAGTGTGTGAAGGGAGACCTTACTCCACAAAGTGACCAGCCTCCCTCTAAGTTTGGAATGTCAAGCCCACTCCCACTCCATGGGCTGCTACTAGCCAACTGTTGCTCACTTGGTAAGGCACCTGCCTGCTCCCCTGAGGTCATCTGAGTGTGGTTCTGATGATTTCTGACTGACACACTGAGGCTCCAAGAAATGAAAGACATAGCATTGGTGGGAAAGCTCTTCAGTGCTTCCCAGAACCCAGCATCCCCTCTGTTCCCTGATTTCTGACTTCCTAACTCCTTTTCCCCAGGATAAGTGGGTGCTAAACCATGAAGACCTGGTGTTGGGTGAGCAGATTGGGCGGGTGAGTGCAGCCTCTGCTATGCTGAGGCTCTGCCAGCCTCCTTCTGGCTTGCCTCTTCCTCTAGCCCATAACTGAGACCAGTTCAGCTCCCTGCTTCAGTATGATTCCTAGGTGCTGTCCTCCAGGAAGCAGAATACCCACCCTAAAACTCCCCAGAATATCTTTTGCCACTGGCACTCCCACCCCAGCTCCTGTCCTCTCAGAGGGCTCTTCTGTGGGTGGAGAGGTGTTTATTGATGTGAACTGTAAAATATCTGCCTGGGAAGGAAGTCACTTTCCTAGAAATCAAAATGCTTTTCCAACCCAGAGGAAAGTGATTTTTGGATTTTTTTCCACATCACTTCTTTCAGAGGATGTGGCATGTCACAGGTGATTTCCCCTGCCCATCCTCTCTTAGTTCCCTAACTAGGAGGTAAAGTCCTAGAGAGCTGAGGTGAGCAATTGTGAACATGCGGGCTGAATGCAGTGCGGGTAGGGACAAGGTGAGCATCCCCCTGAGTAGAAAAAAGATAGTGGCATAGGGAAGCTTTGGTAAGAGTCTGAACATTTCAGGGGAACTTTGGCGAGGTATTCAGCGGACGCCTTAGAGCCGACAACACCCTGGTGGCAGTAAAGTCCTGTCGAGAGACACTCCCCCCTGACCTCAAGGCCAAGTTTCTGCAGGAAGCAAGGTGAGTGACAAAATAAGGAATAAGAACAACCATAGGTTCCATATATGAAAGGGTCCCCTGTGTGTGGCCAGGCATAAAGTGCTTATTTGTGATTTAGTTTAATCCTCTTGGCCCCCTTTCAGCTGGGTAGCACCCAGCTATATATATAGTGTCAAGGGGTGGAGGCTGCCAGGGCCACATAACCAGGGATTCTGGAGGTCAAGCTCTTCTATCCAGCCCTTCTCCCATCCTCCCTGGGGGTCTTGGAGGAAGGTGGGAGGTAGGCACAGGCCACATGGCACCTAAGCGTCCATGCCCTACAGGATCCTGAAACAGTACAGCCACCCCAACATCGTGCGTCTCATTGGTGTCTGCACCCAGAAACAACCCATCTACATTGTCATGGAACTTGTGCAGGGTGAGCAGGGGTGCCATCTCCAGGGTGGGGAACTCAGCCTGGCTAGGTGGCTGCCCTGGACCCTAGGAGGCTCAAGGCTGTCCCCTACCTCCAGGAGGCGACTTCCTGACTTTCCTGAGGACAGAGGGAGCCCGCCTAAGGGTGAAGACTCTGCTGCAGATGGTGGGAGACGCAGCTGCAGGCATGGAGTACCTGGAGAGCAAGTGCTGCATCCACCGGTGAGTGGGCTGCAGCTTTGACGCCTCTTAGTCAGGCGGGGCTATCACCTTGGAACCCTGGCTATCAGCATCTATTCCAGAGATGGAGTTAGCCTGCTCTGATAGACCAGGAGTGCCTGGGGACAAGGAGCAGCTTCTGTCCATGGCTTTGTTTTGAGGGCTTGACCCAGGCCAAGCTGGGCAGGCAACATTAGCTAAAGGAGACTCTGGCCCTGCTTCCTCCAGGGACCTGGCTGCTCGGAACTGCCTAGTGACAGAGAAGAACGTCCTGAAGATCAGTGACTTCGGGATGTCCCGGGAGGAAGCTGATGGGATCTATGCAGCCTCGGGGGGCCTCAGACAAGTCCCAGTGAAGTGGACTGCACCTGAGGCCCTTAACTATGGTACCTGGTCCTCGTTAACCCTGCTTTGAAGGACTGGAGCCTGGGCATGAGTGGACTCTTGAATCCATGGACATTGACAGCTCTCTCATGCTGCTTTGCCGCCTCTGCAGGCCGCTACTCCTCTGAGAGTGATGTGTGGAGCTTTGGCATCTTACTCTGGGAGACCTTCAGCCTGGGGGCCTCGCCCTATCCCAACCTCAGCAATCAGCAAACACGGGAATTTGTGGAAAAGGGTAAGGCAAGTGTGGGTGTGACAGCAGCCTCAGGGCCACATGCTCTTTCCCATGCTCCATCTGGATTCCTCTTGCTCTCTTAACCTCTGAGGCTTCCCACTGGGGCAGAATAAGACTAATCCCATGGCTATCACTGAATGGAACACCTGTTAATGCTAGGCTATAAGTACATTACTTCATTTATGCTTCACCACACATAAGGTGAAGAATATATTTCTTTTGCAGATAAAAAGACAGCCTTGCAGAGGTCACACATGTAGCACATGGCAGGATAGATATGAGAATACAGGCCTTGGCTGGGCACCATGGTGCACACCTATAATCCCATTGACCTGGAGGCTACAGCAGAAGGATGGCAAGTTTGAGGGCAACCCCAGCAACTTAGTAAGATCCTTAGCAATTTAGTGAGAACTTGTCTCAAAATAATATTAAAATGGCTGAGGATTGTAGTTCAGTTTTAGAGTGCTTGCTTAACATGCATGAGATTGTGGGCTCAATCACTAATCACTGTGTCTTGGGACCCTTGGTGAACAAGAGTGGCCTTCGGGACAGTACATCTTCAGCAGCTCCTGTTGCTCACAGGCTGCCCCAGGGAACCCCTTCCTCATGCCTGGTGTGCTGTGCCTCTCCTCACAGGGGGTCGCTTGCCCTGCCCAGAGCTGTGTCCTGATGCTGTGTTCAGGCTCATGGAGCAATGCTGGGCCTATGAGCCTGGGCAACGGCCCAGCTTCAGCACCATCTACCAGGAGCTGCAGAGCATCCGAAAGCGGCATCGATGAGGCTGGGACCCCCTTCTCAAGCCAGTGGCTTCTGCAGGCAAGAATGTACCTCCTTAGCATCTCCCGTTCACACCGTGGACAGCTCTCCACATTCTCCACAGTGACCAGCAGCGCTGCTACCAGCAGGATGCAGCCCTATGTCGATTCTGTGTCCCTGTTCCTGCCAGGGCTTCCTCTCCCAGGCAAAAATAATAAAACCACTTGTGTCCATTCAGTACTCTTGGTGTGTGTGTGCTCCACTGGAAGGCAGATCTTAGAAGGCCTGCAGGGCCTGTATAGTGGCCATGGGAAGACAGGACAGGCAGTCCTCATGCAGCAGAGCTGATGTGACTTAGTAGCAGCTAAATGTGGGACTTGACAGAAGATTAAGAACTGAGGATGTTACACAGCCTTTAGCCAGATGGTAGTGGTGTTTGCTGAAAGTATCTCAGTAAGAGGAGCAGTGTTGTGGGGAGGCCTGTGAGTTCACAGATGGTTTAAGGGGCCTGTGGAGATAAAAAGTGTGCAGATCAGTCTGGAAGCCCAGAAGGAAGTAAAGGCTGGTAACAGAGATGTGAAAGTCATCAGCTTCTCAATGTTGGAGAGTAACTGACAGTATACATGTGTATAACAGTCACATAGATTTCCAGAGGACCTGAGAAGAGAGGCAAGGTTATGGTTCCACTCAGAGGAAGGAAGTGCTTTTTCCAAGGAGTTTACCTCTCAAAGGCGAGTTTTGGGGCTAGAGCAGTGGCTCAGTGGTTACAGCACTTGCCTGGCATGTGCAAGGATGTGGTTCAAACCCCAGCACCACATACACAATGAAGTGTTGGAGCGATGAAAGCCACAGGAAAATCTAAATAAAAAATTGATTCTATCTCACTGTCCCTCTCTTTATTAAAAAAAGAAGTAAGAGGGGCTGGAGCGGTGGCTCAGTGGTTTCAGCGCTTGCCTTGCAAGCATGAGGACCCGGGTTCAAACCCCAGCACCACGTACACAACTGAGTGTTGGAGCAACTAAGGCCATGTGAAAAACTAAATAAAGTTGTTTCTCTCTTTCTCTCTCTCTCTCACTGTCCCTCTTTCTAAAAAAAAAAAAAAAAAAAGAAGTAAGAAGGGAGAGAAATAAGAGATTTGGCCAAAAGTCCAGTGAAACTATAAAAGCATGGCTCATATAACTGAGGGGGCTATGCAAGATCTACTGAATGGGAAAGAACATAAGTTGTTTGGTATCTTAAAGACTGACATCATGCTCCAGGCCATTTTTGGTCACAACCAATGACATGGACACAAAAGAAGAGATGGAGAAAATCAGGGATTGTTGCCCTGCTTCTTTACAGCTGTAATGACACAGTGGCCTATCTGGACATCTGGACAGTACTGGAGGAGGCTGCTACTGTTAGGCCACTGTGATCATGAGTGCCCAAATGATGACATGGTCACCCCTATCAGATTACACATTTGATTGTCATATCAGACTATGGAGGGAAAGTGAATCTTCTCTTACACCTGGGGCTAGTTTCCAGAAACTGTTCAGCTATTGGGCAACATATTTGCCACAGTGGAAGCCTTGGGAAAGGCCAAGATAATCCACTATAGGCCAAGGTAGAGGGGAGGAATCAGCTAAAAGAGCGTGTGGATCTGGCAGGTGATCCCCGAAGAGGCAAGTGATGGTTCTGCCCATGAAGGAAAATTCTCTCATAGGGCTCTGGGAGGGTGGTTGGACTTAAAGATTTAGGCTATTTACTAGACCAACTTTGATATTTCCTGCAGATAGGAAGAAAACTAGGCAGCCTCTACCTCCCAGCTGAGGTTTGTGCTATTGGGACTGTTTGACCCAACACTTTCAGCATTATCCCTTCTTAATTGCACAAAGAGACTAGGTTGGAGGACTTGTTTCTTGGAGTGGTAATTGGGAAAGGGTCAAGTGATCACCTCTCCAGACCTTGCCAAGTGGCTACTGTGAAACAATACAAGACAATGACTTAGATGGGGGCCCAAATGGCCAGTACAAAAGGTCCTTGGCCTTGGCATCTTATGGATCACTGTACGTGACAGAGCTCATTGCACAAACTAAAGGCACCTAATATGGACCTTGCTCTTTCCAGGTTATGTTTTGTTTTGTTTCATTTCCAGTACTGGTTATTGAACCCAGTGTTGCTTTTCCACAGCTCTTTTTAATTTTTATTTTGAGATAGTATCAGTAAATTGAAACTGACCTTGAACTTGTGAACCTTGCCTCAGACTCCCGAGTCACTGGGATTATTGGTGTGTGTCACCAGGTCTGGCTGCCTTTTTGATCATTTCACTACAAGCAGAAGGTAAAAACCAGTTCGCCCTCATTGGCTTCAGTGACAACACGTCTTTACAATATTGCTACCTGCGTTGCCCTGTGATTTGCCACCAGTGGACAAGCCAAGACACAGAGAAGCCTGGGATCCCAGCAGAAGTGTGTTGGTATGACTCCATTGATAACATTATCCAGTTAGAGAATAACTAATACAACTTCCTTAGATGGGATGCCTGACCAAAGCTGAAACGAAAAACAGACAAAACGTCCGGTAGGCATGTCTGAGCTTGGCAGACAGTTTGTACTCAGGATATACTTAGCCCACTACACAAGGTTATCCAAAAGATACCACCTTTGAGTGAGGCTCTGAACACCTAGGCTTTTGGATGAAGAGTGTCAGTGACTGACAGCTACACAGATTAGAGCCTGTGAAAGAAGGACATCATCCAGAGGCAAAGGCATCGTGTGTTACAGGACACAGCACTTGCCTGACAACTCTTAGCCACAGGACCCATTTAGGTGGCCTTGTTATTGGGTGCTGGTGATCATGTTGAAACTTTAAAAAAAAAAAAGAGCAAGAGGGACAGTGAGAGAGAGAGAGAGAGAAACAATTTTTTTTATTTAGTTTTTCATATGGCCTGCATTGCTCTGAGACTTCGCTGTGTACGTGGTGCTGGGGTTCAAAATTACGTACTCGTGCATGCCGGGCAAGTGACCTAACTGTCGAGCCACCACTCCAGCCCCGACTTTTTTTTTTTTTTTTTAAAGACAAAGAGGGACAGTGAGAGAGATTATCAATTTTATTTAGTTTCTCATGTGGCTTTCATTGTTTGTGTACCTTCTTTGTGTATGTGGTACTGGACTTTGAACCTGTGTCCTTGCACATGCCAGGCAAATGCTGTAACTGCTCCAGCCCAACCTTGAGACTACTTTTATACTCCAGCATCTTCATTTTTCAGTGGGCTGAAGTGAAAACGCTGGTGAAGCGCATGTTGTTTTACCAAGCTTTTTTTGTTTTGTTTTGTTTTGGTACCAGGATTTGAATCCAGCAGTGCTTAACCACTGAGCAACATCCCCTAGTCCTTTATATTTACAGACAGGGTTTCATTAAGTTACTTAGGGCTTCACTAAATTTCTGGGGCTGTCTCTGAATTTGTGATCCTCTTGCCTCAGCCTTCTAAACTCCTGGAATTACAGGTGTGAGCCAGGGTACCCAGCAATTTTTTTTTTTTTTTTTTTAAAGAGAGGGACAGTGAGAGAGAGAAAGAGAGAAACAACTTTATTTAGTTTTTCACATGGCCTCAGTTGCTCCAACACTCAGTTGTGTACATGGTGCTGGGGTTTGAACCCGGGTCCTCGTGCTTGCCAGGCAAGCGCCGAAACCTCTGAGCCACCGCTCCAGCCCCCCAGCAATTTTTTTTAACAGTACTTGGGATAGAACCTAGGGTCTCACACATGCTGGGCAAGTGCTGTACACTCCAAAACCTTTTAATTTGTTTATTTATTTTAAGACAGGGTCTTGCTAAGTTGTCCAGGCTGGCCTCAAACTTGCATTCTACTGCGTGAGCCTTCCAAGCAGCTGGGATTACAGATATGTGCCACCATGCCTGGTTGCTAATCAAGCATTATTCATTAAAGAGAAATTACTCCAAGAAAAGAATGAACCAGGCATCTGTGGAATCTCTTGCCTCCATAAAGAAGGGCTAGGCACAGACAGGTGTAGCTAATCACAAGATAAAGACCACTAACGCATCGGGTTTCTTGGTTCTGTAGTACGCTTGAGGCTACTGAGAACCAGGATGTGGCTCAAGGACTGATCAGTTCATTTAGTAGCCAATGAAGTGAACAAAACAGCTGCAGCTGTGCAGCCACAGAGATAACAGTTTAAATTTTTGCACAGAAAAGGGAACACTACCCAATAGGCAGAGGTGTGGGCTGTGGTGCTTAGTCTGGAAAACACTTCTCACAGTGAACTTCACTACGTTTTCACTGATTCCTGAATAATAGCCAATGGACTGATGATCTGGTGCCTGGCAGCAGGACAACTGGATAATCAAATCCCAACTCCTGTAGAAGTTGGGAATGTTATGGCAATACATTGAATGGGACATATGTCTAAGAGATGCCCCTGAAAAAGGACCCTTTGACCATGAACACCAGTAGAACTGGTTAGAACTATACCTCTCAGGTAAAAGGTACTATCAATAGGATATGACAGTCCATCCATGGGGGCCAAAATAAGAACTTGTGATATCAGCATGTAAGGTCAAAGACACCCTGCTAACTAATGTGCCTAGATACTCTCTACACACTCAAGTAGCAAAGAGAACTCCAGGCCACGTAGTCTGGTTACTAGACCTGCCTGCCCCTGACAAATCGACTAGATGGGCCACCTGCTTTCATCTTGAGAGCACTGCTGGATGTTGACTACAACACACAGGGTTTTCCAGGTGTGGCACAGCGATTCCCACATGCACAGTGGATGCAAGCAATGCTGTTCAGAGTCCTAAATGGACAATGTCACATATTTGGATTCTTCCAACACATCCAATCTCTGGAAAGGGAGGTGCTTGCCTTTATATCCAAGAGTGCTCAGCAGTGGGGAACCACTTGGGACATTGACTGTACATTTCATGCCCTGTGTCACCTACAGATGGCAGCAACAACAAAACAATGGGTTTGGGCGGGGCGATATTGGGGAAGGATCCCTGCGAAGCTACATTCCCAGCTTATAAAATGTATTGTTTTCTTCTTCTCCTTCTTCTTTTTAAAGAGGGGAGTGGCTGGAGTGGTGGCTCAGTGGTTACAGAGGTTGCCTGGCATGAGCAAGGACCCAGGTTCAAACACCAGCACCACATACACAACTGAGTATTGGAGCAACAACAACAAAAGATGAAAAGCTAAATAAAGTTGATTCTTTCTCTCTCCAACTGTCCCTAAAGAGAGAGAGAGGGAGAGAGAATCAATTTTATTTAGTTTTTCATGTGGCTTTCATTGCTCAAAACAGAGCACACACATAAGACAGACTGCATTTTTTTTTAACTGTTCCTTTACTCCCTTTCCCCAACAAACCTCACTTCTAAGGATTGAACCTGGGGTGCTGTACCACTATTTCCCCAGCCCTTTAAAAAAATTTTTACTTGACAACAGAGTCTTCCAAAGTTGCCCAGGCTGGCCTAAAACTTGTGACCTTCCTTCCTCAGCCTCCAGAGGCACTGGTATTACAGGCATGTGCCTCCAGACCTGTCCAGGCAATGTCTGTTCTAACTCTGGCAGTTCCCAGGTTGGGTAGATCTTATTTAAACAGGACATTTAGCTCTAAGGTTGGGATGGAGAAAAGAGCCCCAAATCATGTATTTAATTCTTCTCGTTTCTCCTTTTTCCCTTTCATGCCTGCCTTCAGTAAACTAGACTACTGCAACCTATGTTGGCAAAGGAGAACTGGGGATGGGGGAGGTTGGAGACTCTAACCTGATGTTTCTCTTACTGCCCTGCCAGGCACAAATCAGAGTATACTCTGCAGCATGAAGGGTGATAGACAGCCATCTTGCCCTGGGCTTCATGCTGGTCAATCAGGGCAGCATCTTTAGGGTTGCCAACATTTCTTGCTGCACTTGGCTTAATGAACTAGAAAAGGTGGAACAGCCTCTCAACTCGGAGAGAAAGCCAGATGGTGCTAAGGTCAATTCACAGAGTTTTCCGGCATGACTCGAGAATGGGGAGCCTTGCTGTGGTCTGTCTTCCAAGTGGGCCTGTTTATCCTGCTGAGTCAGAGTGGTGGCCACTCTTATCTGATATTGTTCAGATAAACAGGAAGGATTTGAGGCACATGCCTGTAATCCCAGCTAATGGGGAAGCTGAGGCAGGAGAATCGCAAGTTGGAGGTTATCCTGGGCAACTTCAGGAGACCTTGTCTCAAAAATTTTAAAAATGTGTAAAAGGGCTAGAGATGTAGATCAATGGTAAAGTGGGTTCAATCCCCAATTAGGGGGGAAATAATAATAATAAGAAAGTCTTGCGGGGTGGCACTGAGAGATTTAGGATAAACGGAAATATTGAATTTTGGGGGAAACACCTTCAAGCCATTGAGATGAAGAAGGCACACTTGAGCAAAGTGCCTTTGGCCTGTGTCCTTGGCCCATGCCCTTATAAACTGAGGAAATACGCAGGGCAGGAGAACAGTCATGAAATTGTGCAACTTCATACTGGACCCACCTCTGGTCTGGTCCCTGATGCAGCCCTTCCATAAATATTGGAACCCCAGTCCAAGTGGCTACTGCTTTTCTCTCTTGAGGCAGCCTGCATTCTCCCTTGAATGTGTATCTACTTTTCCTAAATAAACTTTTACACCTCTGTCTCGCTCGTGATGAAATTCTTTTCTATCACATATGCCAAGGACGCCGCTGGTCCTGAGTTGCGGTCCCCCTCTCCTCGGGGAACTCCTCAGGCTTTTCTCTGGAGACATCTCTTCTCCCATGACATCTCTTGGCATTCAAATGTGGAGCTTCAGAGGCACTGACTTTGGTAAATATTAGCAAATGTCTTCTTTCTGTCTTGACTACAGCTTATTCTGCTGTTCCTGTACAATCTCTCTCTGCTTGCTCCATTTTCAAAGACCAGAAAGCATAATCTCGATTAGCCTCATTTGCCATGGCTCTCCTCTTTGGGTGTCTGGGAAATTACCAAGCCATGTAGATTCAAATGCCAATAAGATGGTGGCTGATGCCATCCTAGAGATCTGATAAGAGTATTTGAGCTCTCAAACCGTGGAGGAACTCAGGGGTCTTCTTAAAACCCTCTCTTTTTGGGGCTGGAATGGTGGCTCAGCAGTTTCAGTGCTTGCCTGGCAAGCACGGGGACCCGGGTTCAAACCCAGCACCATGTACACAACTAGGTGTTGGAGCAACAAAGGCCTTGTGAAAAACTAAAAATAAAGCTGTTTCTCTCTTTCTCTGTCTCTTCGCTGTCCCTCTCTCTTTAAAAAAAATTATTTAAAAAAAAAACCTTTATTTTCCCTTTTGCTGTATACTGGGAATCATACAGGTATCTTAGCCTTTGTGGTACTTTAAATGGATGGTGTTCTTCCTCTCTCTTTTTCCTTGGCCACAATCCTTTTTTCCCTTAGAAGATTGTGCTTGTTTAAAAGCACTGAAGATAGAAAAGGCCTTTAGGACCACATACCCTCTTCCTGGGTCAAAGGGAACATCAATTGCTCCTCCAAAGATGCATATAAGGGATTGGTCTTCCAGTGTCTGAGCACTCCCTTATTTTGCCAAACGTGGGGGTCCTTTCCAAGACATACTATGGAGGGGAACCAGCCTTGATGTAAGAATTAAGGAAGCTATATCCCATTAATCACCACATTCAGGCCCAAAACATTTGAGTAGCCAATCTCTCTAACCTTCTGCTGATCTCCAAGTCCTGAGGGTACATGTTATCTTGT
The DNA here is from genome assembly GCA_004027875.1 of Aplodontia rufa. Classification (NCBI taxonomy): domain Eukaryota; kingdom Metazoa; phylum Chordata; class Mammalia; order Rodentia; family Aplodontiidae; genus Aplodontia; species Aplodontia rufa. The sequence continues at coordinate 43,828 of PVKS010005166.1, read as the reverse complement.
TCTTGGCCTGTCTTCCCTCATTCCTTCTTTTAAACTATTTGTACAAATCTCAAATTAAATTACTCTATCCTAGGGGCTATAATTTTTGAAACAAAAAAACATAAACAGGTCATTTGTAAAGAGGTGATGCAAAGACTAGGCTCTGTGTGGAGTCATGATTTTAGGAAACACGTTCTTAGGCCCGCAGGCCCTAAAGTCTAAATTCCTTCATTACTATAGTCAATGAGCCTAATGATAGAAAAATCAGCCAGGATGGGAAATAGTTAATCTCACTTCCCCTTAATTACGGAGGGGGAGAAAAGAGAGAAATGTCAGTTTTAAAATAAGCTTTGGGAGCTGAGGCAGTGGCTCAGCAGCTACGGCGCTTGCCTGGCATGCACAAGGACATGGATTCAAACCCCAGCACCACGTACACAAGAAAGTGTCCCAACAAAAAAAAAAAAAACATGAAAAACTAAATAAAATTGATTCTTTCTCTCACTGTCCCTCTCTTAAAAAAAAAAGCTTCAGTTGGTAGTACAATGAGAGTTATATTCAAAACATAAAGTGTACTCCCATTATATGAACAAATCTTTAATTAAAATTTAAATTGAGGCCTGGAGTGGTGGTTCAGTGGTTGGAGTGCTTGCCTGGCATGCTTGAGGACACAGGTTCAAATCCCAGTACCACATACACAATGAAGTGTTCAAAGCCACATGAAAAACTATAAACAAAATTGATTCTCTCTCTCTCTCTCACTGTCCCTCTCTCCTTAAGAAAAAAAAATGTTTCTTGGTCCATAGTTATTATATAAGCTAAATATATTTTTTGCTCTTGTTAATGTCATTTTATATTTTCCTTGTGAAACATTATAACTGTTGTGTGTTGCTGCTTTACAAGAGTACAGCTTCTAATATAACAATGTGAATTAATTTGAGACAATAAGCCATCACCTACAGGGCAGACAGGTATAAGGCTGATTTTCACTATTAATACTGACTCCAATTAAATGAAAGGGCTAAGTAGCTGTAAAATTATAGACATTAAAGTTAAAACCTAGTATCCCTACTTCAAGATTGATGAAACTAGCCTGCTGGATATTTTAAATCAAAACTTGTAGAATTGGGGCTGGAGCAGTAGCTCACCAGTTACAGCACTTGCCTGGCCTGCACAAGAATGAGAGTTCGAATCCCAGAACCATGTACACAACTGTTGTGGGGTCTGGTTATCGAAGCATAGTGAGACCACCAGAGACTAGAGAAGAAAAAATGTTTATTTTGGGGACAGAGAAGAAACAGAAAAGAGAAGAAACAGGCTGGTGCACTAGGGCTACTGCCCCAAAGTAAAGTTGGGAGGGCAGCAGCCACAAGTAACTCAAGCAGGCTGTTTTTAAAGGTGAAAACCACAAAAATTTTGGCAGGCTTACAAGAGGGGTCTTCTTCCAAGAAATGCAAACAGCAAGCTTCAGTTTATTTCAGGCTGCATCTGGCAGGTTAGCAGCTCGGGGTAGGCAGGGAGCTAAACTATCTATATCTGAAACCTGCAACTTCTGGAGCCCCTGGAGGAATACGTTGCTTCACAGAAATGGTCACAATGACCTTAACTCATGACCACATTATTTTGTCTCCGGTATTTCTGTCCCTTTACCACAGTCACCACTACACAAAGATTTTATTCGCAGCCATTTTGGCTTGGTCGGTCTTAACTAGATGTATTTGTTTTATATTAAGGGGGGGGTCTCTACCCTTTAACAAAGTGTCTGAGCAACAAAAGTCACATGAAAAAGTAAATAAAATTGATTCTTTCTCTCACTGTCCCTCTCTTAAAAAAACCCAAACTAACCAACCAACCAAACAAAAAAACTTATAATAGAGTTAAGGAAATAAAAGAGCTAAGAAAAAATGGCCAGTATTTTAGCATTTGCCCTTTAAGGTCAGCCAGAACCCAGGGAAGGAAGGGATACCTCCAAAGCCCTGCACTTCTGGGGAGTGTCACCTGAACTCCTGATCAGGGGTTCATAAGGACCCTGGAGAACAGGAAGCCAACTAGTGCGCGCTGGGCTGGTGAAAGGTAGTCGGAATGTTTCTGCTACTGTTTGATGATAATATGCCCACTCTAGGAAGATTCAGAAAAAAGTTACGCGCCTCTGCTCAGGCTCCGCAGCGCGCCAAGGCCGGTCTTGGGCTGCGGCTGCGCAGTGCGGCCCCGGCGCCGGCACCCGCACCTGGGTCCTTGGCACGGACAGCGCGGGCAGCGGGGCCCAAGCAGGAAGGGCCGGGCCGCCGGAGCAGGGCAGGGGCTACGGGGCTCCCGAGGCAGGCGGCCGGGCCAGGCGGGGCGGGGCGCGCCGCGCGGCTTTCCCCGCCCCGCACGCTGGTCCGCCCTGTAGCCGCTGAAGGCGGGCGGACCAGCGCGGCCGCAGAGGAGCGCGTTGGCGATCCTGGCCCTCGCGGGAGCGCGGCCGAGCAGCGCAGAGCCGGGGGCGACGGGTGGGCGGGCGTCCGTCTTCGCCTGCGTCGCTGCCTGCGGGGGATCTCCTTCCTCTGGGATGTGAGGGGCCGCGACTCGGCCCGCGGGGCCCGGAGCGGCGCGGAGGCCAGCCGCAGACGGTAACGGGCCGGGCGGGCGCGGGGGAGGGTTCCAACTGTCCCGGCCGCAGCCGGGCTTGGGCGCAGCTATGCTGCGAGGTCGGTGGGGGCGGAAGGCCCGGCCGGGGCTGACGTTGCGGTCCCCTACGCCGGCAGAGTCGAGGAGGGCCTGGAGGGGGCTGGGCGCGCGGCAGAAGACCCGGCCGCAGGTGCTGTCCTTTCTGTGGTCCTACTCTTTCTTTTCCCACCCGCTTCACCCACTTTGGCTTGGACCCAGCCTCCAGGGGCTAAAAATAATTGCCCAGAGGCTCCTCAAAGGAATCAGATCTCGCTAAGTAGGGCACAACGCGGAGGCGACCAAGCTCGTCCGCCCCAGGGCGCGCGGAGCAGTCTCCCGAGCGCGGTCCCGCCCACGCTCGACTCAGCATCTAGCGCCCTCCTTCCGCACGCCAGGCAAGTAGGGGCTCGCTGCGGTGGCCGCGGGCCCCAGTCCTCTGAAGTTGTCCGGCAGCCGAGCCTCTGTGCCCGGCCTCTCCTTACCCAGAGGACTTGAAGCATTCTGCTGGTTTCCCAGGGGTCTCCTAAATCTTTTATAAGGCGGGGCTGAAAGTTTTGCACTGCAGGAATCAGCACTAACAGAAGGAGAACAGGTAGGACTAGCTTTATATTATAGAAACATACGCATCTTTATAATTTTTTTGTATCGAGGATTGAACCCAGCACCACTTAACCCTGAGTTACATCCCCAGCCCTTTCTTTTTCTTTTCTTTCTTTCTTTCTTTTTTCTTTTTTTTTTTGAGACAGGTTCTTCCAAAGGGAGACACATCTTTTTTTTTTTTTTAAAGAGAGGACAGTGAGAGAGAGAGACAGAGAATCAATTTTTATTGAGTTTTTTCACATGGCTTTCATTGCTCTGATACTCAGTTGTGTACGTGTACACAGGATTTGAACCCGTGTACTTGCGCATGCTGGGCAAGCACAGTAACCACGGAGCCACCGCCCCAGCCCCATGAGACACTCTTTTTAAAAAAGAAATCCAGTCTGTATTTTTTTTTTCCCAGGGCTGAGGACTGAATTCCGGGCCTTGCACCTGCTAGGCAAGCGCTGTGCCACTGAGCTAAATCCCCAACCCCTCAATCTGTATTTTTATTAAAACAGGATCTGTGTCAAGGACTGTTTCTGCTAAGTGGCAGTCTGATCTAATAGGACTGAGGAGAGATTTTCCTACCTCTTGGACTCTGTATATGCTTTTTTTAAAAAGAAATACCATTGAGGGATAATCATTTTATTTTAAAGAGAGAGGGACAATGAGAAAGAGAATGAACTTTAGTTTTTCATGTGGCCTTTGTTGCTCTAACACTTCTTGTGTATGTGGTGCTGGGGTTCAAACCCATATCCTTAGGGTTGGGGATTTAGCTCAGTGGCAGAGCGCTTGCCTAGCAACGCAAGTCCCGGAGTTCAATCCTTAGCCCTGAAAAGAAAAAATATCCTCATGCATACCAGGCAAGCACCATAACTGTTGAACTACTGCTCCAGCCCCTGGCTATACCTTTAAATTGAAGTTGAGACCAGTTTATTCATCAGAAAGGAGAAGCTCATGACCTAGGAACCTACTTACTATTCAAGCACCACCTATGGGCTGACCCCCACAGGAAAGCTGATTGTAATTAGGATTTGTGGGGCCAGAGCTGAGACTGTTTTCTTGGATCTATGTTTTACAGCATCAGCTGAGGGAGGGCATTATCTCCACCTTAGGGACAGAGCTATTGCCAGGACCAGACAGGACCAGCCCCAGATGTGCTACTTGTAGTTTTGGAGACAGAACCAGGAGAATAAAATCAGGGTTGGTTCAGGATCCTTAGTTAGTGTTGGTATTTGGTGCTTAAAAACTTATTCTTTATTGGAGTCCAGTAAATAGGTATTCTTTGGGAACAGTCCTTGGGAGCTCACTGGGTTATTTGGTGGGAAGATACCAAACAGATATTGCATGCCAGAGCTACAGATAGTGTCCCTCCTACCAGGTGCATGTGGAGGCCAATATGAAGCTGAAAAAGCAGGTGACAGTGTGCGGGGCTGCTATCTTCTGTGTGGCGGTCTTTTCCCTCTACCTCATGCTGGACCGAGTGCAGCATGATCCCACCAGACACCAGAATGGTGGGAACTTCCCCCGGGTGAGTCAGGTCTCGTTGCTGGTCTCTTCATATATAGGTCACCTGGGGTCAGGTTGTCATCCCCACTGGAGAGTCATGTCAGTTCAGAAAGGAACATTCCTTTTCAATAGGCAGGTTTTTGTTTTGTTTGTTTTTTTGATGTTGGAGATTGGACCTACCATGCAATGTTTATTGCATGATAAACATTCACTCTATTACTGAGCTACACTCCCAGTCCCAACAGGAAGCAAGCAGTGATGAATAAAAGAATGGAAGAAGAAGAAAATAACAGTGTATTGCTATTCTGTCCTCTTGAATTCTTGGCAAACATTGCCAGTTGATTGCAGCATTTTTCCCCATTGAGCCCCAATGCAATCCTCAGCACCATGCTCCAGACAGGAATACTGATTGTTGAGCATAGGCATGTGAGAGGAAACCTTTGCCATCTGTGAGCTAGAAAATGATGGAACTTCCAACCCAAGTGGATCACAGTCCTTGCTAGTGATGCATCCAAAACTTTTTGTTCCTGTAGACTTGTGATCTGGCTTTGGCTGAGGAGAAAGGACTCATAGTCAGGCCATGGGTGGCAGACTCTAAGTAGAGACTCTCCCTGTGGCATAAGGAACTGTGGGCGATTACTTTCTGGGTTTTTTTATTTGTTTGTTTTTTGTTTTGGCAGAGCCAAATTTCTGTGCTACAGAATCGCATTGAGCAGCTGGAACAGCTGTTGGAGGAGAACCATGAAATTATCAGCCACATCAAGGACTCCGTGCTGGAGCTGACAGCCAATGCAGAAGGCCCACCTGCTCTGCTGCCCTACCACATGGCCAATGGCTCCTGGGTGGTACCCCCAGAACCCCGGCCCAGCTTCTTCTCCATCTCCCCGCAGGATTGCCAGTTTGCTTTGGGGGACCGGGGCCAGAAGCCAGACCTGCAGGTAAGAGTCAGAGTTGGTAGGGACCTGCAGTGGCCACAGATCGGGCACTGAATTGCCTTCCTGTTGGCAGATGCTAGCTGTATCAGAAGAGTTACCATTCGACAATGTAGAGGGCGGCGTGTGGAGGCAAGGCTTTGACATCTCCTACAGCCCTCATGACTGGGATACTGAAGACCTGCAGGTGTTTGTGGTGCCCCATTCACATAATGACCCAGGTGAGGGCCCAGCAGGCATGGAAGTGGGGGTGCGGAGTTGGCTTTCTGATGGCAAATGTAAGGGAGGGGCAGTTGAAGACAGTAGCATCCTCAGGAGATCCTTTGTTGGCTACCCAGGCTGGATCAAGACCTTTGATAAGTACTACACAGAGCAGACCCAACATATCCTCAACAGCATGGTGTCCAAGCTACAGGAGGACCCCCGACGGCGCTTCCTCTGGGCAGAAGTCTCCTTCTTCGCCAAGTGGTGGGACAATATCAATGCCCAAAAGAGAGCGGCAGTCCGAAGGCCAGTGACAGTTAGGGAGACATGGGAGGGCTATCATTCATGCCCCAGGCTGGATGGGTGGGTAGGTCTTAACTCACATTGTGGGTGCCAGGGTGGCAGGAAGAGGGACAGGGAGCTGGGGCAGAGATGAGGAGCAAGTTTGAGGGCCACTAGTGTTAGGAGACATCAGAGTTATCTGAATATAAGTGAAGAAAAAGCATGGGGCCTTCCCCTGGGAGCACAGACAAGGTCCTAGGATAAGTAGGGCCAGGAGAACACATGGGGTTCGACTGGAGGGAAAGAAGGGCAAGTGTGTGTTCTCTTAGTCCTGGATTCTGATGAACTGGCCTAATAAAGCCAGAGTATGCAGGCCGTGGCATCACCTGGTTAGCAGGACTGGGCAAGCGTCCCCACCCCATCCTGAGTGTGCATCTTTACCTTCAGGCTGGTGGGAAACGGGCAGCTAGAGGTTGCAACAGGAGGCTGGGTGATGCCAGATGAGGCTAACTCCCACTACTTTGCATTGATTGACCAGCTCATCGAGGGACACCAATGGCTGGAGAGAAATCTTGGTAAGTCCAGGCCCAAGAGTAGTGTTTTAGGCCCAGCTGTGACAAGATGCTATAAGGCAGGGGGTAGTTCCTGTGAAGGTTAATAAAGGTCAGTCCGTGTTACATCTTGTCCACTCCCTGCCAAGGCAAAATCTGGGCTTTTAGGACCTGGGAGGCCAGAGCCAGGCCCTGAGCTGTTCATGGCCTCTGGTTTCCATGCCCTGACCAGGTGCAACCCCGCGCTCCGGCTGGGCAGTGGACCCATTTGGACACAGCTCCACCATGCCTTACCTGCTGCGCCGTGCCAACCTGACCAGCATGCTGATCCAGAGGGTGCATTATGCCATCAAGAAGCACTTTGCTGCCACCCACAGCTTGGAGTTCATGTGGAGACAGACTTGGGGTAAGGCCAGGTAGGGTTGAAGGGGGTCCAAGCAGCATAATCGTCCTGGGGAAGAGTGGGTATATCAGAAATAAGACACCACTGTCCTTCAGGGCAGACTCCAGAAGCAGTCTCTCCTTTAGGCTAGGGGAGGGTCACATTGACCTGTGGCCTCTGCCGGAGCTACTATCTATCCAAGGATTTCCCCGGAAGGACCTGGGAGCCCTGGAGCCCCTCATGTCCTGTCCCCTGGTCTGTGTGTCCTGTACAGCCCAAATCCATCTGAACCCTCATATCAGGGCCTGTGCAGATCCTTGCCCTCCTAGAGTCCCTGTGCCCAGCTCATAAGGCTACTTGCCACTGGTTGACTAAGTGGTGTCTTTTTCAGACTCAGACTCCAGCACAGACATCTTCTGCCACATGATGCCCTTCTACAGCTATGATGTCCCGCATACCTGTGGCCCAGATCCCAAGATCTGCTGCCAGTTTGATTTCAAACGCCTGCCGGGTGGACGCATCAACTGCCCTTGGAAAGTGCCACCCCGGGCCATCACAGATGCCAATGTGGCAGAGAGGTATCAGTTTCCAGCCCTGGCCTGGGCATGGGTTTGGCATATTTGCTCCACAGAGGAGTCAGAAGACCTGGCCTCTGGCCCAGGCCTTGCTGAGTGGAGGGACTGCGTGATAGGTGGCATCTGGAAAATGGAGTGTGGACTCAGGGTAGGCTTGGGCCAGCAGCAGTTGCATTGGTAGCTCCCAAGTCTCATGGAAAACTGGAATATGATAAGGAACCATCTTTCCTAGAATGCTTGTATTTTCCCCAGTGACTATGTTTTCCAGTGTCCCAACAAGCTGTCAGAGCCAGTTGACTGCCTCAAGATGAATTATTCTCGATTTTGGAGGGGGAGAGGTGTATCAGGGATTGATCCAGGGCCTGGCTTTGAACTCATGATCCTCTTGCATCAGCTTCCTGAGCTGCTGGAATTACAGCTATGCACCACTGCGCTGACTCAGATGAATGATTCTTAAATTGGTAAAGTTTCTTAGAAACTTCAGGCCAATATGCCTTCTTTTGGCTCAGGTATTCGAAGTTGACTTGAAGTCAACCAGGGTCCTATGTCCAGTATACCTAAATTCCATTCAGATCTTCATTCAGTCCCCCAGAAAGCCTCCAGCCTCTGCGGAAACAGACTTGTCCCTGTGAGAAACCAGTTGGAGACCCTCAACGAAGTCATTAAGGCTGAAATCAGTCCCACTTGGAAAGTGCTAATTAAATATGATCTAAACAGCTATTTACTGAGAACCTTAAGGAAATAACAAGCTATACCCAGGCACAGGCTTTCTTCAGGCACTCAATGAATCAGAAAGCTTTTTTTAAGAAAGAGGGACGGGGGCTGGAGCCGTGGCTCAGTGGTTACAGTGCTTGCCTGGCATGTGCCAGTATGCAAGTTCAAACCCCAGCGCCACGTGCACAATGAAGAATGAAATCTCAGAGCAACAAAAGCCTCATGAAAAACTAATAAAATTGATTCTCTCACTGTTCCTCTCTCTTAAAAAAAAAAAAAAAAAAAGACAGTGAGAGAAAGAGAATCAATTCCATTTAGTTTCTCACTTAGCTTTCGTTGCTCTAACACTTTGTTATGTACAAGGTGCTGGGGTTTGAACTTGGTTCTTGTGCATGCTGAGTAAACACTAATCCCTGAGCCATTGTTCCAGCCCCCCAAAAGCATTTTTAAGCCAGGTGCAGTGGTACATGCCTGTAATCCCAGCAACTTGGGAGGCTGAGGCAGATGGATTGCAAGTTCAAGACCAGCCTGGGCAACTCATGTAACTTAGTGGTAAAATATCCCTGGATTCTAAACAGGAAAACACACACACACACACACACACACACACACACACACAAATAAATGGAGGGTTGTGGTATAGTTCAGTGGTAGCATTTGTGAGGCCCTGGGTTTGAGCTCCAGCATCACCAAAAAAAAGAATATAACAAGTTGAACTGGTTTTCATGTTGCAATGCTGTGATTTCTGTGATGTCTAAGAGGTAAAGCATGTGACCAAATGGGAAAGAAAGTGGTCTTTTGTTTCCAGGAATCTATATGCGGATTGCAGGCAGGAACCTAGGGTGTGGCTTTTCCTAAAGTAGCAGTGGGAATCTGTGTTGCTGATCCCAGTTCACAGAGAACTGGCCAGGAGACAGAACCACATTTCCTTCTTTGAAGGACTTACTAAGCTGATAAATAAGGGGTAGGTGGTCTTTAAGGAGTCGTCTCTTGAGAACAAAATGGAATAGGACAAGCTGGGCCAGCACAGTTAAGTAGATTAGTGACTCAGAACTGTGATATCCATAACATGGCACTTAACAGCTTAGTCTAAAAACAGGAAGGAACATCTAATGATGTGCTGTTTCTCTGTTGATTTTTACCCATAATATGGATGAAAACAAACAAGGGGCTAGAGTAGTGCCTCAGCAGATAACAGCACTTGCTTGACATGCACAAGGACACGGGTTTAAACCCCAGCACTACATACACAGTAGTGTCAGCAGTGAAGGCCTCATGAAAAGCTAAATAAAAATTCTCTCTCTCACTGTCCCTGTTTGTCTTTCAAAAAAAGAAAAGCAAATTTTTTATTTGTTTATTTTAGTACCAGGAATTTGTTTGTTTTAGTACCTAGGGACACTTAACCACTGAGCCACATCTCAATGCTTTTTATTATTTATTTATGTTTTTTTTTCAAGGCCAAGGACTGAACTCGGGGCCTTGCACATGCTAGGCAAGCACTCTGCCACTGAGCTAAATCCCCAACCCCTTTATTTTTTATTTTGAGACAGAGTCTTGCTAAGTTGGTTAGGGCCTTGCTAAGTTGCTGACGTTGGCTTTGAACTTGTGATCTTCCTGCCTCAGCCTCCCACATCACTGGAATTATAAGGCGTGTGCCACTTCACCTGTCTGAACGTTTATATGTGGTTGCTCCCATGTGCCATGCACTATTCTAAAAGCTTAAGTATTCTTTAAATTCATTTTAATTGTCATAACATTATGGGGTGTAATGACATCAGTGTCAGTAATCATACTGATGTTGTCCTCATTTTTCCAGAAACTGAAGTCCCGAGAGTTTAAGATACTTGTCTAAGGGGTTGGGGATTTAGCTCAGTGGCAGAGCGCTTGCCTAGCACACAAAAGGCCTTGAGTTTGGTCCTCAGCCCAAAAAAAAAAAAAAAAAGTTACTTGTCTAAGGTCACTCAACTAGTGCATGTGGCTGGTGTTGGTATAACCTGGCTCCAGAGTCCAGGTTCTTCACTGCAGTACTGTGCTGCTTTGCTCACTGGAGTTTCAGAACTGGGATCCCCTCAAAATGGATAGGATTTATGAGGTAGAAAAATGAGGTTCCATGCTTAGCTTCAGAAAACAGAACATGGGAGTTCAGGGTGAAAAACAGACCTACACGCTTAGAAATATGGAAACTGGCCACCAGCGTGACCGGGAGGCACGGTGAGGCCTGGTGCACGCTGCTCCCTGGGGTGCTGGCCTGGCTGAGCAGGCAGGTTCTGTCTCCCCATGGCGGGTCTGTCTCCTTGGGACCTCTGTGTGTGGTGCTGGGCCCCTGACTCAGGATGGTGGGCAGAGTACTGCTGGTAAGCAGAATCTGAATTGTTCTCTAGGAGCTAAGTAAACAGAGAAAACTCGGAGGGATGTGAGAACATCTTTGATGTATCTGAAGGATAATCATGGGAAAGGACTGATTTGTCATGGGTGGTATCAGAGGACAGAAGTGGGGTCAGGGAATTGAGGTCATGGACTGCAGCCTAAGATAAGGAAGAACTCTTCTGTTGTCAGAAATGTGTAGAGAACACGCGCTGGGTTCCTGTCCCAGTTCCGTAGGGGTGTTTCAAAGCAGGCTTATTCAAGATAGCTCTGCTTGGTGATCTTCATATTGGGTCTGTGTCCTTTCCTGCTTCAGGGCAGCCTTACTTCTGGACCAGTACAGGAAGAAGTCCCGGCTCTTCCGAAGCAATGTCCTCCTGGTGCCACTGGGTGATGATTTCCGATATGACAAGCCCCAGGAGTGGGATGCTCAGTTCTTCAACTACCAGCGGCTCTTTGACTTCCTCAACAGCAAGCCTGAACTTCACGTCCAGGTGGGAGGGGAGATGCATCATTAGGGAGTATCCTTCCTGCAAGGATCTTTGCTCCAAAGCAGGGCTTCATTCACACTCTTGGGCAAGGTTCCCTGCCTATCTGTGTCAGAATTTACTTCTGACTTCCCAGTTTCTGTTAGGCCAGTCAGGGTAGGATGTACAATTACTGCCCTCTGCTGAGATAGACCCCCCTTCCCAGCTATCGCACTGTTAGCCAGAATTCCAGGAGGCTCTGGAACTGATGAGAGCCCATTTTTGGGGTTCCCACAGGCCCAGTTCGGCACCCTTTCTGACTATTTTGATGCTCTGTACAAGAGGACAGGCGTGGAGCCAGGGGCCCATCCCCCAGGATTTCCAGTGTTGAGTGGGGATTTCTTCTCCTATGCGGACCGTGAGGACCATTACTGGACAGGCTATTATACTTCCAGGCCTTTCTACAAGAGTTTGGACCGAGTCCTGGAAGCCCACCTGCGGTGAGAACTCACCCCCTTTCAGGCTCAGGGAGTAATCAGGTTTTGGTGTTTAAGAAGGAGCTGACTGCCCAGAGGCCAAGGGAGAAGAGAAGTGGTGGGAAAGGAAAGGGGACAGGCCTACAGAGCATGGGTGACCTCTGGGAATGGAGCACATAGGCAATTGATTCCTCTCTTGGGCCAGTGGGGCAGAGATTCTGTACAGCTTGGCTGTGGCCCACGCCCGCCGTGCTGGACTGGCCAGCCTGTACCCACTGTCTGACTTCGCACTTCTGATGGAAGCTCGGCGCACACTGGGGCTCTTCCAGCACCATGATGCCATCACTGGAACTGCCAAGGAGGCAGTGGTGGTGGACTACGGTGTCAGGTAGGAGCTGTTTCCTCTCCTCCAGCAGCTTCCCAGTACCCTGCCCATCCACCCATTATCCCAAGGAAAGGATGTGCAGGGTGGTCAGTAGGCAAGCTGCCGGGGCTTGTCCTGCTAGCAGAATGGCCAGCCTCCTTGTGGTCATCTCCTCCCTGGTCCCTCTCCTACTCTACCACAGGCTTCTGCGCTCTCTTGTCAACCTGAAACAGGTCATCATCAATGCGGCTCACTATCTGGTGCTGGGGGACAAGGAGATCTACCACTTTGACCCTGAGGCACCCTTCCTCCTAATGGTGAGGCCCCTTCTGGTCCCTTCTTGGGGACCATCTGGTGTGTGTGGGTACCATCTCAACAGCTGTCATCTCAGGGTGTTACTCCTTTTCTTCCTTCCCTGTCTGGAGGGTGATATTTCTGTACCCTGGATAGCTGGTGGTCAATGTCCAGGACAGGCTGGGGTAGGGAGGAGGCCAAGCCCCATGATGGTTTTTCCCTCCCTGGCAACTTAATTCCAGGATGACACCCGCTTAAATCATGATGCCTTGCCAGAGCGCACAGTGATCCAGCTGGATTCCTCACCGAGGTAAGCCAAACCAGGCCCTTCCTCCCTGTACTTGATGACCCACTGCAGGGCCCTGTCCTGGCTGCCATTTGTGCCCTGCTGCTGGTAGCAGCAGCCTCCTGGTTCAGCCCACCCTCTACCCACAGATTTGTGGTGTTATTCAACCCACTGGAACAGGAACGGCTCAGCATAGTATCCCTGCTGGTTAACTCACCCCGAGTGCGTGTCTTTTCGGAGGAGGGTCAGCCCCTGGCTGTGCAGATCAGTGCACATTGGAGCTCTGCCACTGACATGGTCCCTGATGTCTACCAGGTGAGGCGGGGACTTGGCAGGTGGGCTCTCGCTTTGGCCTCCTCTGCTAATCAGTGTCCTCTCTCTGGGCCCTGCCCTGCCCATCAGTACCTGCTTCCTGCCTGCCTGTTATGCCTTGCTCGTTCCTCAGGCTGGAGAGGGATTTCTTGGGGAGAAAGGTTGCCCAGAGGACAGTCACTGTTGGGATTTGAGTGCATCCTTGATAGGAAGGTAAAAGTTGGTATGGTAATGGTAAAAATGGCCCCATCCTTCATCCATTCACTCAATAAATATTCGTATGTATCTGTTTTTAAAGAATCCATTTTATTTATTTTTTTCATCTGGTTATTGTTTTTTTGACACTTAATTGTGTATGTGGTGCTGGGATTCAAACCTGGGTCCTTATGCATGCCAGTCAAGCACTCAAACTGCTGAGCTACTGCTCCAGCCCAATCTGTTTGTTTATGAGTCTTGGTGTGTTGTCCAGGCTGGTCTTGGAATCATGGGCTCAAGTGATCTGCCTGCCTTTGTCTCCCAGGTTCTGGTGCTATAGGCATGTGCCCCAGCAAAACAAATATTTGTTGAAGGCTTAATGTGTAGCTGCCACTTCATGGTTTAAGTATTATTTGAGACTGATTAAATCTGACAAGGAGTACTTTCAGAGGAGAGGACAGGCCTCCACAGGGGCAGGTACTTGCTTAGAATCTGTTAGGAAGCAAGCATCCCAGGATCCCAGAATTCCCCTACCTGCATCTGGAACTGGTTCTTGGCCATGGCCTATGCTTCCTCACCCTTCCTGTGCTCACAGGTGTCTCTGCCCATCCGTCTGCCAGCCCTGGGCCTTGGTGTGTTGCAGCTGCGACTGGGCCTGGATGGACACCGCACACTACCCTCGTCTGTGCGTGTCTACTTGCATGGCCGGCAACTGTCTGTGAGCAGGCACGAAGCACTCCCTCTCCATGTCATTGACTCGGGCACCAGTGACTTTGCTCTCAGCAACCGCTACATGCAGGTCTGGTTCTCAGGCCTTACTGGGCTCCCCAAGGTAAAGGGCCAGATGTGGTGTGGGAAGGCATGGCATGCATGTCAGTGGAGTTGTGCAGAGCTACTTCCTGACCCCAAGTGCCTGCTGCCACCTGACTGACAGTGACTTGGACATGGGCCAACACTCTTCCAAGCTGACAACATGAGGAAGCTGGGTATATTAGTCAACCTTCTGTTACTGTAACAAATAGCTGGGGACATAGCTTAGTGATAGAGCACTTGCCTAGCATGCACAAGATCCTGGGTTTGATCATTGACGCCGAAAAAAGAAAAACAAAAAAGGAAAAAACATATACACAGGTACCTAAGATAATCAAATTGTAACATGAAAAGGTTTATTTTGGCTTGTGGTTCTAGAAGTTTCAAATGGGTGGAATCATTGCTTTTAGGCCTATGGTGAGGCAGCACATCAGGTGGAATGCTCATAGCAGAGCAGAGCTATTCTCTTCATGGCTGGGACTCGGAAAGGAGGGGGGCAGAGTCCCACTCTCTTCTTTAGCCTAGCATCTCCCACTGGGACCCACTGTTAAGTTTCTACTATCTCCTAATACAAGCCTTTTTTTTTTTTTTTTAAAGAGAGAGAGGGACAGTGAGAGAATCATATTTATTTAGTTTTTCATGTGGCTTTCGTAGCTCTCACGCTTCATTGTGTACATAGTGCTAGGATTTGAACTCACGTCCTTGTGCATGTCAGGCAAGCGCTGTAATTGCTGAGCAATTGCTCCAGCCCCCCAATACAAGCCTTTTAACACACAGACCTTTGGAGGACACTTAAGATCCAAACAGCAGCATGAGGCTTGGCTCCTTGGGGAAGTTAGTCCTTGCCCTCCCAGGGGGCAGGCCTGACATGCTGGTATGGGGCCAGGGGTCAGGGCTGTGTTTTTTGACAGAGCATCCGAAGGGTGGATGAAGAAGAAGACCAGCAGGTGGACATGGAGTTCCTCATCTATGGTACCCGTACATCCAAAGACAAGAGTGGAGCCTACCTCTTCCTGCCTGATGGCGAGGCCAAGGTACGTGAGAGTTGTCTCTCAAAACCCAGCAGACCCTGGTAGGCTTCACTAACAGGAAGGGCTTGGGAAGGGGACAGGTGTCCCTTGGGGTAATCACTGCCTGCAAGAGGCCTTGTCTTTGCTGCCTTGAGGAGGTCAGTGGGCTAGGCAACTCAGCCTGGAGTGTCAGGCCAGAGCCCACTGGGAAAAGAACATGTTGCCAAACCCTGGGCTGCCTCCTCCTGCTTTTCTCTCCACACTGTGGACTCAGTGGCCACCTGCTCTTTCTCCAGCCCTATATCCCCAAGGACCCCCCTGTGCTGCGTGTCACTGAAGGTCCTTTCTTCTCAGAGGTGGTTGCATACTATGAGCATGTTCACCAGGTGTTCCGGCTTTATAACCTGCCAGGTGAGCCCTGTGGATGAGGAAGGTGAGAAAGGAAATATGGGCGGTCATGTGCTCCTCCTCCTGCCCCTTCTTTGTTTATACATCAGCTCCCAAAAGGTGTATCATAGCGACGGGTATGTTTAATTCTCTTGGCGGAAAGGTCATTCAGAATGCCCTGGGAATTGCATTGTGTGGTATATTGGGGGAGGTGGGGTTGGGCAGAACCTTTCTAGCTCAGCTCCTATTTCCTGGCCCAGTCTTTCAGCCATGGCCTAGCCTCACTCTTCTTGATGCTCTCCCTTTTCTCCTGTGCCCAGGGGTAGAGGGACTGTCTCTAGACATGTCATCCCTGGTGGACATCCGAGACTACATCAATAAGGAACTGGCCCTGCGCATCCGCACAGATATTGACAGCCAGGGAACCTTCTTCACAGACCTTAATGGCTTTCAGGTGATTCGCGGACTGGATTCCTAGACGCTACAGACTAGAATTAGACGATGTTTTTTGCCACCTTCATAAACCGTGGGGGTTGGTCTGCCCTGATAGAGAAGAGGGAACTGGAAGTGAATGATCAGGGACATCTTCAGACTCGGGACTCTTGAAGACCCAGATTCCCTTGACCTGTTGGCCTTGGCCCCACAGGTGCAGCCGAGGCGGTATCTAAAGAAGCTGCCTCTACAGGCTAACTTCTACCCCATGCCAGTCATGGCCTACATCCAGGATCCACAAAAGCGCCTCACACTGCACACTGCCCAGGCCCTGGGCATCTCCAGCCTCAGTGATGGTGAGTGGGGAATTGGAGCTCCTCAGAAGGTGTGAAACAGGCAGGAGCACCTCACTCACCATTCAGGGTTCTTTACTCTGTTGGCCTCATTCATGTTTTTCTAGTCTGCGTCACTTTTTTTTTTTTTGAGTGGGACAGTGAGAGAAAGAGTCAGTTTCGTCCAGTTTTTCATGTGGCTTTCATTACTCCAACACTTCATTGTGTATGCGGTGCTGGGGTTTGAACCTTTGTCCTTGTGCATGCCAGGCAAGCGCTGTAACTGCCGAGCCACCACTCTAGCCCTGCAGTCTTGTCACTTCTGTGCTTGCTGGAGGGGTGAGCCATCATCAGCTTCATCAGCAAAACCTGGGCATAGAAGGCAGGCAGGCACCACTGTCACTTCTCCCTTGGTGGAGGCAGCTGGGTAGTCGCTGGGTGGCAGGTGTCCTTTTGGATCCCTTCAAGAAACATTAGGTTATTAAATGGTGACTCAACTGAGGTGTGTAATCCTCTCCTGGCCAGTTCAAAAAGCATACTTGATGAAATATTTAGGTAAGAAAATTAGTGTCACTCTAATGATCTAATGGTCATGTCAGTAGAAGAAAGATGACATTTTCAAGAATCAAATAAGAGCTGGGCTGGGGGCATAGCTTAATGGTAGAGTGCTTGCCTAGCATGGCACAAGGCTCTCGGTTCCATCCCCAGCATTAGTGGTGATGGTGGGGGGAATCACGGGCATGAGGAGCACTGGTCTGGAATCTGAGCTGGCCTGCTAGTCATGCTGTTTGAGCTCCAAGTGGCTCCTTTAGCCTCAGGAAAAGATGAAGTTTGTGTTCTCTGAGCCCCTGGACGTCTTCTGTCTATAGGACACAGCCTTTTGAAGGCTGAATTGATTGTGGGTTCAAGGCTGTATGTATGTGTGTGGAGTGATGGGAGGATAGGGTCTGCCTCCCCTATGGAAGGAGTGTGGTTCCACTGTCCTCTGCCCCCGCTGCTCTACCATGTGATTCTTGACTGCAGCCTAGTGTTTGTGCTTGATTATCTACCTCTGCCCTGCTGGGATATGATCTGTTAAGAAATGATTGTTTTCTATACAGGGGATCCTTCTTAGGGTTTGAGGATGGCTTTCTGTGATTGCTCAGGATAAAAAAACTATAGAAGTCAGAGTGAAGATGAAAGGGAGAATGGGCCATCTGTGTGCAAGAAGCTGGTGTGGATTTCCCTCAGGAGAGCTGGAGGAGCTGGGCATAGGTGCATACCTGTACTCCCAGGGGCTCTTGAAGCTAAGGCAGAAAGATCACAAGTCAAAGCCAGCCTCATTAACTTAACGAGGCCCTAAGCAACTTAGATCCTGTCTCAAAATAAAAAATAAAAATGGGTTGGAGATGTGGCTCAATGGTTCCATCCCTGGTACAAAAAAAAAAAAAAAAAAAAAAAGGCAGCTGAGGGAAGCCAGCTCTGTGGTGTGTGCCAGTAACGCCTGCATCTTGGGAGGCTGCGGCAGGAGGATAACAAGTTCAAGGCCAGCCTGGCAACTTAAGACCCTGTCTTAATAAAAAGGTCTGGATATGTAGCTCAGCGGTAGAGCACCCCTAGATTCAACAAGAAAAAGCTACAGGAAACCCTTATCCCAGTATCTCCCAGCTTTACAGTAAGTCTCTTCCCCAAGTATATTTCAAGAAAAGAAAGCAGAGGTGGTCATCTGCCATTTTTTCCCCCCGGAGCAGCCCAGAGACCCTATTCAGCTTCTGTCTGATCCACCTCCTGCACGATGAGCACTGGCCCTATGCAGGCCTCTACAACCCAGCTTCTGATAGATGGAACTGTCAGAGCACAAGTCTGGCCTGCTGGGCCTTTTGGCTGTGCCCATGTAGAGCAAGGGCATGTTTTAGTCACAAACGAATCTGCCCGGCCTGAAAATACCTGCCCTAGATGAGGGAATCTGCAGCAATATCATGGGTGATGTTGCTGTCAGTTTTCTGTTTATTTTTTCCCATGGCCAGGCTGAACAGGGTTTCCTGCTTGGGTACCCTGTGCCTGGGACCCCGCTCCTGAGTCAGAGTGCGCTTCCCCTCTCTGGGCCTCATTTCCTCGTCTGTAAAACAAGGGCATGGGACCATCCTCACAATTCAGCTCCCTCCTGGCTTGTGAATGACTAGGCTTCTCATCTGCCTTACTGGGCTTAGGGCCTGTGACTGTGATTCTTCTCTCAGGCCAGTGTTTGTTTAGGAATGGGGGTGGTAGGCCATGGACTCACTGTTAACTTCTCCAGGCCAGCTGGAGGTGATCTTGGACCGGCGGCTAATGCAGGATGATAACCGGGGATTAGGCCAAGGGCTCAAGGACAACAAGAGAACCCTCAACCGTTTCCGCCTCCTGTTAGAACGGAGAACCATGGGCAGTGAGGTAAAACCTGATCCCAGTGCCCAGGGAGCCAGAGCAAGCTTGTTCTGTGGGTGGCCCTGGGGGTTCCAGCTAAAGGTTTGAGGAGCATAGGAGGAAGAGGGCAAGGGATAGACAGAGTAGGGCCTAATTCGGGGTGTCTGGCATCTTTAGACTGGGGACTCTTGGCGGGAGGCTGTCTGGCATTTTATGACCCATTTCATGCAGCCCGTCACTCTCTTCTTTAAACCACACAAGCCTGTTGCCTGTGTTCCCTCGTGTACATCTGTCACTTCCTTTGTGCTGCCCCTATTTCCCTCCCCTGGCCTCCAGGTTTTCTGACCCTCTGCTCCAACCCTGCTCATCTCATGGCTTTCTTTGCCCCTACCAGCCAGGCTTTTTCTCCAAACTGGCAACCATGTTTAGGGACTTGATCTTTCACAGCAACAGGAGCAGTAATCAAGAGGTAAGGGCTGGCAATGGAAGTAGAGAACTAGTATGAGCAAGCTGTTATTGTAGCTGGAGCCTGCTGCCCAGTTTGGCTGTAGGTCAGTCATGCCTTCATCACATAGACACTGAGCCCCTGCTGTGCTATAGTACTGAGGGGCTCATCATTGCATACAATGCTGCTGAGTTCTAGCAATTTCCCCTTGAGTAGGGGTGGGGTCAGGAGTGTAAAAATACAGCATAAAAATGGATGTGTCCTACTGATTCTGAGGAGGTCAAGGACAATTTTCTTGGAATACATGTCTGCCAAGCTTGGCTTTGATAAGTGGAGGTATGATTTAAACACATAAGCTAGGCACAGAGGTACACACCTGTAATCTTAGTTACTCGGGAGGTTGAGGCAGGAGAATCTCCAGTTTGAGGTCAGCCTCTGCAACTTAGCAAGACCTGTCTCAAAGTAAAAAGGACTGGGGATGTAGTTCAGTGCTAAAGTGCCCCTAGGTTAAATCCCTAGTACCAAAACACATACAAACTAGGGCATGGGTGAAAGGCAGGAAAGAATGAATAACCAGCAGTAGCAGTGAGTTCATCAGACTAAAGCTGCGTTGTCCGTTATGGTAGCTACTGGCCACATTGCTATGCAAATAAATTGAAATGAAAATTTTCATTAAAAATTCAGTTTTTCATTCATACTGGTGACATTTCAAGTCCTCAGTGGTCCCATGTAGCTAGGGCAGATATATTGTATTTCCATTATTGCAGAAAGCTCTGGGCCAGTGCTGGGCTAGAGCATAGTAGGAGTAATAGGAGCTGACTGCAGAGGCTATGAATGCCTGTTCAAAGAGTCTGGAGGCCAGGGAAGGACCTAAGCAGGGATTTTCCTCATCATGTCACTCCAACAGCAGGGAGCAAGGAGCAGGGAGCTTTGTGGATTGGAAGAGGAGGCAAAGGTGATGTTAAAGTTTAAAGGTTGTTCAAATAGGAAGTTTTGATTTGAACTTGAATCAGGCCATGGGCAGGAAAAAGGGAGTTGGGGTGGCTATCAGGATACTGTAGAGGTGGAACAGAGAAGGTTTGGTGACCACTTGGGCCTGGAGATCAACAGAGCTGGAAGTGAGATTCTGAGCTACTAGAAGGAGGGTAGTACTAGGGACAGAGATCAGAATACAAAGCAGCAACTTTGAAGGAAAGTTCCACATAGGCCTGTGAGTGTGACATTTGGGGTAGCTATCTTAAGGAGGAGTCTTGAGTTGGCAGAGCCACAGGGACCATGGGCCTGACATCAGGCTGGCACTGTGGACATGGTGTGTTGTTGGAGACTGCAGGATGACTCAGCACTTTCTCCATCAGAGGCCCTTCCTCCATGGTGAAGTGTCTTCACCCTCTCCCCAACACTGAGAATCTCTCTCTCTGACAGAGATATTGCAGATGAGTGTGTTGCTAATGATGTTATGGAATGATAAAAAAAAAAAAGAGAGAGAGAGAGAGAAGAAATGGCCTTGTGAAATAGCCCTCTGAGTTGGGTGTCTTGGGAAGTAGTCATACATGAAGGGTTAGAGGGCAGGGCCTAGAGCCAGGCAGTGTGTATATCCAGATATACCAGTAAAACTCTTTCCAAAGGAGTTCTGCTGGGGTACTGTTATCCTGCTTCTCCTTCACTCATCAGCCCGGCTTCACTCCCTCACCCACATCTCGGGCTCGTCTTGCAGGTCCAAGGAGGACGCTCTACAAGCTATCCATCCCTCCTCAGCCACCTGACCTCCATGTACCTGAACACCCCAGTGCTTGCCCTGCCTGTAGCCAAGAGGCAGCTCTCAGGCTCTGGTATACGCTCATTTCATCCTCTGGCTTCTGCACTGCCCTGTGACTTCCACCTACTCAACCTGCGTACACTCCCAGCCGAGGTAAGTGCCCCACTGAGCTCAAACATCCAGGACCAAGATCCCCTCATTCTCTGTCCCAGCACTGCCTTTTGGGGAAGGATGCTATTGCTTCTGAACTCTGCAGAATCCTGTGCCTCACTGTCCTTCCTTTTATTTGTCATCCAGGAGGATAACTTGCCCTCGGCAGACACCGCACTCATCTTACACCGCAAGGGTTTTGACTGCAGCCTGGAGGCCAAGAACTTGGGCTTCAACTGCACCACAAGCCAGGGCAAGGTAAGTGGGCCCCAGGTGTGGGAGGTGGAACCCCTGATGAGATGGGGGCAGAGAAGCCGAGCCTCTGGGAGTAGCAGGAGCAAGAGTTTAGGGAGACAGGACTGGGGTTAGAGCAGGATGGGAGAAGACAGTGTCATTCCAAGGCTCTCTGGAAAGAAGCGGGAAGCCATTGATAGAGTTTTCAGTAACTGAGGCCTAGCAGGGGCAGCTTCAGACATGGCACAGAGCTGGACAACTTCTATTCCCTGAAGAAGGATGAGTATGGAGCTGAGAAAACACCAGACACGTAAAACCATAATGCTAGTCCTTTGAAAGCCATACTTGTGGTTTCAGTTGGCATTAAATGCCTTCATATGCCAAATCTTTTGCAGGGCACCAGTGATTGATGTGTGTGTGTGTGTGTGTGTGTATGTGTATTTGTTGTTGTTTTTTTTTTTTTAAAGAGAGGGACAGGGGCTGGAGCGGTGGCTTGGTGGTTACGGCGTTTGCCCGGAATGCGCAAGTACACGGGTTCAAACCCTAGCACCCACGTACACAACTAAGTGTCAGAGCAATGAAGCCATGTGAAAAACTCAATAAAAATTTATATTCTCTCTCTCTCTCACTGCCCTTCTCTCTTTAAAAAAAAAAAAAAAAAAAAAAGAGAGGGACAAAGAGAATCATTTTTATTTAGTTTTTCATGTGGCCTTCGTTGCTTTGACACTCTATTGTGTATGTGGTGCTGGGGTTTGTACCCACATCCTTTGTATGCCAGGCAAGCACCATAACTGCTGAGCCACCACTCCAGCCCCTATATTTTATCGTTTTCATTAGAGCCTTATGGTTATACATAGTAGTTGGGTTCATCCCAACAAACCCACACATGCATGGAAATCAATTTTGGTTCGTTTAGAAATGAACCAAGACATGGTTCCTGTCCTTATAGAGCTCACAGCTCAGTGAAATGGCTTCCATCCTGAGATTCATGAGATCCACAGACAGGCTGTTGGGTAGAGCAGATTTCAGTGAGTCCTGGAGTTTGGACACCAATGTATGAATGTACGAAGGCTTGTAGCTGCTTTTTTTTTTTTTGAGGTGATAGGGCTGGAACCCAGGGTCATGCACATACTAGGCAAGGGCTCTCTACCACTGAGCTACACCCTCAGCTCTGTCAGATTCCTAAAGAGGTACTAGTGATGTAGATAAAAAGCTCTACCATTTAGCATAGAAGTACGCAGCACAGCTCTGTGTCTTCTCTCTCCACAGGTAGCCCTGGGTAGCCTTTTCCACAGCCTAGATGTGGGGTTCCTGCAGCCAACCTCGTTGACACTATTGTATCCTCTAGCCTCACCCTCCAACAGCACTGACATCTATCTGGAACCCATGGAGATCGCCACCTTTCGCCTCCGCTTGGGTTAGGGCTTCTTGTGGCCTGAAGAGAAAGTTCATCTACAAAGACTTCCTCTTAGCACTAAGAATGGGTTTGGACAAGCCACATTTGGGTATCCCATCCCGATCTGCCTCGAGAATTGTGACAGTCTGGGCTCTGCCCTCATCTTGTTTATTGTTGCTTTTGTGTAGGGCAGGTAGGACAGATGCTGATAAGATGAGAGAGAGGAGGCTATTGGTCAGGATTGGCAGTGCCAGACTCTGCTCTGGGTTGTAAGTGGCCACATAATTGGGGACAATCTCAGGCACCTATCCTTTTCCCAAAATGGGATGTGGGTGGAGCAGGGGCAGACAGAGGAGGTCAAGAAAGCTAAGTAGGTAAGGCCAGTGCCAGGTTACAGCAGATGAGAGCTTGCTCTAGGGGAATCCTGTGGTGATGTAGAGGCCACATGTCCTGGTGTAGGAGCAGGATCAGAGTGAGAAGAGAGGGATGGGGAACCATAGTTAGCAGTGGGATGGAGGAATAGAGGAACCCCCTTTCCCCCAGGAGCCTGAAGGTTTCACTGCTTTTTGTGATGGCTCCACTCTAAACACCCCTGGGCCTGCATACCCTGGCTGGGGGCTGCAGGATGGCAGGAAGGACTCACTAGAGACTTATGACCAGAGGGCATAGAACACTTTGGGTACCAAAACTCCCATCTCAGACTGGGCAATTGGTCTTTGTGTTGATGTATGGATGTGGTTGGGGCTTCAGGGGGTGGTCCTCCACCTTACCTGACTCCTCTTTGTTCCCTTACTCCCTATACCACTGTCCCTGAGAACTTCCTATCATGGGATGTTTGGTCATGGCAAACTTCCTTTCCCTGGAAAGTGAAACCTCCAAGACCCTCCATGCTTGGGCAACTTCAGAATACTTTTCAGTGCTATGCCTAGCAGGCCTTGAAGCCTCACCTTTGGTCCATCCTTTTACAGAAGTATTCAAGTCTTGGGATGAGGGATATATAGACTAAATTACGAGGCAGTAGGACTGCTCATGAGCCTTCATTTCAGCTTCAAATAATAGAGAAAATCTTATAATAGTCTCTATAGATGCTGAAAAGATATTTGATAAAATTTAAAATCTACTCCTTGGGCTGGGAATGTGGTTCCGTGGTAGTGTTTTGTTTGTCTAGCACGCATGAGGCCCTGGGTTCAATCCCCAGCCAATTAAGATGAGAAACAAACATCCTAATCTACCTGAGGGTCTCTGTCAGAAACAGTTAATGGCATCACATTCTGAAGATTCAGACACCACAAGCATTCCCATACGGGTCAGAAACTGGCATGCCCTTATTTAGCGGTGAACCAGCATTACTAACCCCTGTAACAAGTCAGATGAAAGAGGCAAGGCAGGATTATAATTGCCATTCTCTAGACAACAATGCCGCCTGCCTGTGAAATCCAGCAGAATCAGCTGAAGACCTAGTAAGAGCATTCTGTAAATTGAGCCAGTGTTACACATGTACCTGTAAAGACTTTGGTTCTCCCTAGATCAGCTCATAAATTCAATGTATTTCCAATGAGATTAGATACTTTTTGAAATTTAGTAGGTTCTGAAGTTCATTTTGAAAAGTAAAGGCATTGAGAATACCAAGACAGCTCCGAATGGCGATGAGTTTGGTGGTGGTGGTGCTGAAGTGGGGAAAAAGGCCCTTTTCCTACCAGGTTTCCCAAAGGACTCTCCTGCTAGCATGAATTTAATCAGTGTGACAGACTGGGTCAGACAGACTGATGGGACAATATGGAGAGTCCAGAAACAGGCCCAGGTACTTACGAATTTAGTATGAGATAGAACTTTTTTTTTTTTAAAGGAGTATTTTAGGGGTTAGGGATTTAGCTCAGTGGCAGAGCGCTTGCCTAGCACATGCAAGGCCTCAAGTTTAGTCCTCAGCCCTGAAAAAAATTTTTAAAAAGGAGTATTTTAAGTGGGGGAAGAGATGGATTATTTAATAAATAATACTTTGAAATGACAGACTAAGATCTCTACCTCAGTTTCCACAAAAATTAGTTTGAGAGGGAAAAAACAAAATTACTCAAAATATATTTTTATACCTCTGATGTCTTTTGAAAACACAAAACCAAAAAGATAAAACATTTTTTACCATATGCGCGCGCACACACACACTGATTTTCTGTGCTATAGAAAGGAGTATTTTAAGGGGATCGTTGGGATCTTCCAGGAGCCACCTGAAGAGGCTGTTCTTAGGGGTTCGCCAGAGTATTTGCACCCAACATCAGGCCACAGCTCATGGACTCCTGACCATAACATGATGGAAGAACTAAGATAATGTGAAGTGCTTAGCCTAGTGTCTGGTACATAGAAGAGCTCCACCAATAGGAGTTACAATCATTGATAAAAGATGCTAAGCAATTCCATCAAGTATTATTTGCTACTATATGATTTGTGATCCCAAATGATAGGGGAGAATATGTGAACCCCTAGGAAGTAAGCAGAATAAAGGATATTATCTTTGGAGGTCTTAGATGTGCAATGAAATTTTTTCTTGACAGGAATTGTGTTTAATCCTATACACTAGCCTTTTAAATGCCAAGGCAGCATTGTTCAAGATGTGGTTTAGAGTCAGGCATGGTGTCATATGCTTAAAATTTGGGAGGGTGAGGCAGCAGGAATGCAGGTTTGAGGCCAACTTCAACTTAGAAAGATCCTGTTTCAAAACAAAAAGGGCTTGGGATGCAGTTCAGTGGTAAAGCATCCCTGCCCCTGGGTTTCATCTCCAGTTCAGGGGGAAAAAAATGTGCTCCAGGATCACCAGAAGTGCAGATTTCTGTCCTGTCCTGAATAGGGCTTCTCCTTTAGCCTGGGTGCTAGCTAAAATCGTGTGGAACAGAGCCTCAGCTGTCCTAGGTCTGATAGTAGTGGGGATTGAACCCTCGGGTGCTTTGCCACTGAGCTATGTTCTCAACTCTTTTTTATTTGAGTCCGGGTCCTGAATTTCCCAGCCTGGCCTCAGCCTCCAGAGCCACTGGACTTGAACTTGCCAGTGTCCCAGGCTACAATTTGCATTCTAAATAAGCATCTAGTTGATTCCTGTGAGCACATAATTTGCAAATGGGCCTACTCTTTTAAGGCAAGCAGCAACCCTTAATCATGGAGCTTCAGGCACTGAGGCCTCAGTTTTAAGGGTTATAATTAAACTTGGAACCAGTCCACAAAAGAAGCAACTTCAACCACCAAAGGTAAGATTTGATTCCTGTCTGTAACCCTCCATCTACTTAGAATGGCGTGGTGCCCTTTGAAGAGGAAAGAGTTATAGGACTAGTTAGTTGAAAGCATGGAAAGGCAGATACAGGCAAACCATTTAAGAGCTGGGTCCTGTGCAGGATGAACCAGGCCCAGTGTTCAGATGTGACTTACCTAGAGTGTGGGTATAACCTTGAACACCTGGTGCAGAGAACATCTTTATCCAGAACTTGACCTGCTTATCTTGATGTCACTGTGGTCAGCAAAAAGAGGCGCTGACAGGGAGAAGATCAGTCCAGGGTGATAAAAATGAGATCATCCAAGATAGAGATCTCTGAACAAAATTTTTATCCCTCCCTAACAAAAATGTGTGTGAAGGACAGACTTCAAGGGGCAAGTTTTAGTAAGAAGAGCTGAAAGGAGAGAGACCAGATTTACAACATACCTCAATTTTACTTAGGATGGGTGGGAAATAAGTTCAGGTCATGATTGGCAAGACCAATAGGGTCTGTAAAGAGTCTTCATCCAATTTGGTGCTGCCAACTTTGGATTTCCTTTAGTAGAGAATAAACCTGAACTGAAAGTGAACTCCATATAATTAGGGTAGTCTAGGCACAGGACACCAAAATAGCTCTGGGGATGAGGAGTCCTAGGGATCTAGAATTTGACAGGATTGAACACAGGATGTGGAGGCCTTGAGAAAGTTACTCAGAGTAAACAGGTTTCCTTTTAAGAATGCAGTGTTACAGATTTGAATCTTGTGTCCCTCCAAAGTTCATGTTGAAACTTAATCTCCAACAGTATTAAGATGTGGGGCCTGGGGCTGGAGCAGTGGCTCAGCAGTTAGGGCACTTGCTTGGCATGCATGAGGATGCAGGTTCAAACCCCAGCACCACATACACAATGAAGTGTCAAAGCAATGAAGGCAACATGAAAAACTATATAAAATTCTCTGTCCCTCTCAAAAAAAAAAGAGGTGGGACCTTTGGGAGAAATGATTAGGTCTTATGGGCTTCTCCTTGGTGAATGGGAAAGGCCCTTATAAAGGTCTTACACCCTTCCTATACCAAAAACAACTAAAAAACCTGCAAGTGTAGTTCAGTGGTAGAGTGTCAGTCCCTGGTACCACACACAAAAAAAATTGTCTTAAAAGATGAAAAAATTCTGAAGCTGGATGGTTGTGATGGTTGCCTCACAATGTAAATACACTTTTTGTGTGTCTGGTACTGGGGATTAAACTCACAGGGTGCTTTACCACTGAGCTACATCCCTATCCCTCTTTGGTTTTGAGGCAGGGTCTTGCTGAGTTATGCATAGGCTGGCCTCAAACTTGAGATCCTCCTGCCTAATCCTCCTCAGTCACTTGGATTACCGGTATATGCCACCACCCTGGCATGATGTGAGTGTACTTCATGCCACTTACTGTGCACTTTAAAAATGATTAAGATGGTAGATTTTTCTTATATACATTTTTCCATAACTTAAAATTCTTTTAAGAGCTGGGGGTGTAGCTCAGTGGTAGAGTGTATACTTAACATGCAGGTTTGATCCCCAGCACCAGATCCCCAAACAACAAAAATGTTTGCCTGGTGCAGTGGTGAATGCAAAATAATCCCAGCTACTTTGGAGACTGAGGTAGGAGAGGATCCTAAGCCCAGGAGTTCAAGTCCAGTCTGGGCAACACAGCCAGACGCCTCTTAAAACTTTTTTCTGACATCTATCTCATAAACAGAAGTAGTAACTTTTGAAAGGGTTTTGTGTAACATTAAGCACCTTGTGACAATCTTCATCTTTGCATTCTAAAGATAGAGGGGATCAACGTTTATTAAATGTCCTAAAACTTTAAAATTTAAACTTCAAACCCCTTAAAAACTGTATTTGTGTTTTTATTAGTACATTATAGTGGATTCATTCTGACATAATTACACATGCATTGAATATAAACCGACACATTTCAGTCCCCAGTAACTTCTCCCTCTTTCCCTTTCTCCTCTCCTCTACTTCACTTCTCCCCTCTATAGTTTTGTTTTCAGGGCTGGGGACCGAACTTGGGGCCTTGCGTGTGCTAGGCAAGTGCTCTGCCACTGAGCTAAATCCCCAACCCCTATAGTTTTTTTTTTTATATTTTTATAAAAGTTTACATAAATGTGGAATTCACCGTGGTACATTCTTCCCCTTCCCCGTCTCCCCTTCAAACACCCCTTCATTCCACTGATCTCCCATTTTCACGGTGTCTCTCCTCCCTGTTTCACGCCTCCCCACCCAATTTTGCTCTAGCTCTGTATATGAGAAAACATTCAACCCTTGAATTTGAGTCTTTTAATTTCACTTCGCATGTTCTCCAGTTCCCGAGGCAAAACTGATTTTTTTTTTCTTTAGAAAATTAAAACCTAAATTTACCATACTCTGGTCTGCCCTAAAAGGATTAGGTAGGCCGGGAGTGGTGGCCCACGCCTGTAATCCCCTCGGTTTGGGAGGCTGAGGTAGGAGGATCGCAAATTCAAAGCCAGCCTCGACAACTGAGCGGACCCTCTCTCAAAACAAAAAATAAAAAGGGCTGGGGATTTGGCTCAATGGTTAAGCGCTACTTGGTTCAATCCCCAACACCAAAGACACACCAAGCTCAGCGGCTTAGCGGCGACCGACTAAACAGCGCCGAATTCTCTCTCGCGGGCACCGCCTCCCAGGGACACTTCCGGGGATGCCCGGAAGTTCCTGTTACTTAGCAAACTCTGGAGCACGCAATCCCATAGGGCGAGGTGAGTTGTGAATCACAGTTTACTCTTGGCGGTTTGGGGTAACGAAAGGAAGCCTCTCATTGGCCGGCTCCTGTCCTACACAGGTGACAGTACTTTCAAGTTTTCTCTTCTTTTTTTTTTTTAAGAGAGAGGGACAGTGAGAGGGAGAATCAATTTTATTAGTTTTTCATATGACTTTCGTTGCTCACTTTGTTGTGTGGGGCTGGGGTTTGAACCCGGGTCCTTGTGCTTGCCGGGCAAGCACGGAAACCACTGAGCCACTGCTCCAGCCCCACTTTCCAGTTTTCTTTTCTTTTCTTTTTTAAGAGGGGGAAAAGGGAGAGAATAAATTTTATTTAGTTTTTTTTTTCATCTGGTCTTCACCGCTCCGACACTGCGTTGTGTACGTGGGGCTGGGGTTTGAACCCGCGTCCTTGTGCCTGCCAGGCAAGCACCGTAACCGCTGAGCCACCGCTCCAGCCCTCCAGTTTTCTTAGTGGAGACCTTTTCGGTAGAATCCCATCTTATAATCTGACTCTGACAATGACATAACCCAATGAAATGATAAGCCGGGCTCTAGGGGTTGAATTCCTCAACCTGAGGGAGCTGACGGCGAACACACATTAGGAACCCTGCCTTGTGAAGGGCAAGTGTACAGTATTATCGGCCCCCACTCCGGCCAGAGAAGGAGAGCAGTAACTTAAACCTTTACCCCCCTGTGCTTTATTTTCCGTGGTGACGTCTAAACCAGTGTTTATACAAAGGGGCCAGAGATCCCTCCATGCAAAGTAGTAAACAGACCCAGGACTTCGGGGGAGGCGGTGACTGCATTAGAAATAGATGGGGTACATCTGATTTCCCACATCTGAAGCTCAGCTTAGTTTGTGGGAGAACTTCAGAGTGAAAAAACTCAAATATTTTAACCTTCAATATCTGGACTGAATAAAGTAGGGAAGGAGATCAGGAGGCACTGAAAAACAAATAAGAATCTGATCTGGCCTGGGATGGCTGGAGTCTATGCCACGGATGGCTCCTAGCACTGCTCAGAGTGTCAGCCCGCGCTCCTTGAACAGCTGCTTTAGAGCCTCTTCCAATTGTTGGTTTGTTCCCTGGAGCCCCTTCACCACCTGCGCTGCCCATTTGAAGTATTCCTGGACTCGGTGTTCTGACCATCCTGCATAAGAGTGGACAGAAATCTGCTTGTGTGATGTCAAGGAGAGCATTGCCTTTTGCCAACTTCTTGGAGGGCTTGGTGCAGAGCCATGAGATGAATTCCTGAAGGAATGCTCTGTTTGGAAAATTTCCTTTTGGCCCAGCTATTGTATTTTCTTGTTATGAAAACAACATTCGAGTAGGATTAGTTTGGGGAATTGAGAATGCCTAGACTCCCACCTCCCCCAGTGGAATTGACCAACTTGCGACTTTAGAAGGGGGACAGCTCTTCATTTTCCAGTGGGGGAACATACCCTCAGGAGTGCAGCGATTCAGGTCCCGCAGATTGTGCAGCTTGTCTGCCAGTTTCACCAGTTTGGCCCCTGGGCTGCTATGAGGCGCTTGCTCCACCTGTTGCCGCTTTCTCTCCAGCTTGGGCAGAGTCTTGTCATCTGTTACCTCTTCCACCAAGCGCCGCACTTGTGCCCCAAAGTGCTGCTCCACCTCGTCCAGGGTGGTGTCTGTGTCTTCCACCGTGTCATGGAGGAGGGCCGCCTGGGGATAGGTTCCCTTTCAGCCCTACGATGCCAACCAAGGGGTGCCCCTCCTGAAGGGGACCTGTGATTTCCCCACCCTAACCTCCTGGCCGAGAGGGGG
Organism: Aplodontia rufa; assembly: GCA_004027875.1. Taxonomy (NCBI): domain Eukaryota; kingdom Metazoa; phylum Chordata; class Mammalia; order Rodentia; family Aplodontiidae; genus Aplodontia; species Aplodontia rufa. The sequence goes on along the minus strand of PVKS010005166.1, from coordinate 13,596 downwards.
TAAAGTTACCTGTAAGACCACAGTGTCAGTGATTCCCGCCTCATGGGTCAGGATCCGAGCCACACCTGACGGGACAAAGCAGGAAGCAAGGTCGGATAGAGCCATAATGTGGGTTCTGGAGAGACCGATGTAACCCTTCACTAGCTGGGTGACCTTGAACAAGTCCTTTCATTTTCTTGGGTTGTCCACCGTACCACAGTCAAGCCTACAGACCGGGGCTGTGTGGCTTAAACAGGGAACGGCACAAACAGTGCCTGACACAAAACTTGGGACAAAGTAGGTGCTCAATGAGGTGCACGCCTGTCGCGTTCTATTCCCTTCCCAGTTCCCACCCTCCCCCCAGGCGCCGTGAGAGGTGCTCCCAGAAACGCTCGCCCACCGATGGGGTGGTTGATGTAGGGGGTCCCCTCAGGATCCTTCCGCCGTTGCTGTCGATGCTTGCGAGCCGCGAAATCTGCAGCCTCCAGCAGCTGCGCTGCAACCGAGTCCATCGCACGGATGGCCCCGGGGACTGTGGCATGGGGAGTCCTAGTGGAACGTTTTCAGCGCCCCCTGGCGCCTCGGAGGCTCAGGGATTGGGGCGGGCGGCTCTAATTGTAATAAGAGAAAAACTGGTATGGGGAGCTGCGTTCAGCATCTCAGCCCTGATTCAGTGTGCTCAGCTGGGGGTGCAAGAAGAACTTAGCCTGGCTTCCCGGGAGCCCGCAATCTTTGGATGGGGGGAGAGGAGGCCAGTGATCTCACAGTGTGCTGAGTCCAGCACTCGAGGGCATAGGGGACTATATAGGGTCCATAGAGAAAGAACAATTCACCTAGCTGTCAGAGACAGCTTTTCCCAAGAATTAAAGGCAATCTTAAACCTGTTGATGCATTGAAAATTTTTCAAAGGGCTCTAAAAATAGTTCTCCCTGAGGATGTGGGCCTGTAACTATGGAGGCCTGGGCCCTACCTTTGGGCCCAGGAGACTCTAGGGCCTGACCTTTTGGAAAATTGTACACTAAACTGGGAGCCCTGCCTACTTGCTTCAGATTTAGACTCCCAGTCTGCACTGGTGTTTCCACAGGATTTTGTTCCCAGTGCTGGGTAAAATTTGGGTGGCTTCCTTATGCAAGAGGACTCCTGCTTTGGTCTCCAGGTGCCTGCTGTGGACCCCTGGGGTATTGAGTCTTGTGCCTACTGTTTGGGGAGCATGACATTGTATAGCCTGGGCAGGTGCTGTGATAACACTTAACTCTGCTGGCTGGTGGCTTGGGACTTCTGGAGAAACTCCCTGTCTTAGGGGTAGCAGATCTGAGGTATGAGGGGTAAGAGAGACCTGGAAATCCCCGAAAGGGTTTACCTGAGAGATGGAGTTGGCTTGTTGCTAAGTAGACTCCAATCAGATAGGTAGCTTTTGTGTTTTGGCTTGTAGCTGTTGGAGATGAGGCTCAAGAGGAAAGTTAATGAAAGGATTCACCCTTGGTTTACAACTACGCTTGGTGGTTGCCACATTGCAGCAGTTAAAGAGGGAAGCTCCACAAGCTGGAACTGAGATATCTGGGTCCTGAAATGGAACTATCAGAATTCCCAGGGCTTTCTCGGTAGCCTAGAAGTTGGAGACTGGGTAGACAACAACATATTTGGCTCTAAATGCTTGTTTTTTTTTTTTAGGCCAGTGGCTTATCTTCTGTCTCATTTTTCATTCTCTCCACTATTTCTCTGAGCCTTTTCTCCTTCTGGCTCAGAAAGCCTTAGGCACTTTGGAACTACAGGCCTGAATTTTTCTGGCAGGAGATAAAAACTGAGTGACTTTCATCTCTAGAATCCTCTGGTAGAGGAGCTTCAGGTTTGTGTTGATGGTGCCTGAGGGTCTTGGGGCTTTTATTTCTATTCTTTTGCAGTACTAGGGATCAATTCCTAGTTAAAACCCAGGGCTTTGGTCATGTTAGACAAGTGCTCTATCACTGAGCTATACCCCCAGCGCTTTCTTTCTGTTACTTTTAAATTTTGAGTCAGGGTCTTATTAAGTTGCCCAGGTTGACCTTGAAATTTCCATCCTCCTGCCTCAGCCTCCCAAGAAACTGGGATTAGGCATGTGCCACTCATGGTGCCAAGCTAATGACTTATTATTATTATTATTATTATTATTTATACTGGGGATTGAAACCAGTGCCTTTCTCATGCTAGGCAATCTACGTCCCCCTCCCTTTGATTTTTAACACCTTGTTGTCTGCAGCCATGGCTTAGACAGAAAGATGATGGGGTTCCTAGGACCAAGGCTGAGGTGGAGGTGACTTCTCATGGGCTTCCACAGAAGGAGGCTAGGCCCCTTGATGACAGGCCTGTCGGTGGGGCTGCTGCTGCTCTTCAGTTGGATGACCTTTGCCCAACCGACCTCTCTCTCAGGTACAGCATTCTCCCCATCTCCTGCAGGTGGTATGGGTTATTGGGGGAGTTGGTGAGGAGGGGAGGAAGGGAACCTTCTGTTTTGATAGGGGATGATCCCTTTTACTTTCTGGAAAGTGTGGAACAGGGTTTGGACAGACCCCTCCTGCTTGACTCCAGACCCCTTGCCTCTCTCTTCAGCACTGTCCCTCCATCCAAACTTGTGCCAGACCACCCGGGAGGCTGGTGGCCACCACTACCCTGGTTTCTTCTGTCCTCGGCTTTCTGATACTCCAGAGGAAGCCTACTGCTGCTACTTGCAGGCTGCAGGGGGCTACTGCTGCACTCGGGATGAATTTGAGGCTCTGTACCAAGTCAACCTGTCTGCTCTTCCACCCCCACCCATCCTCAGGTGAGAATGCTAGCTCCAGAGCCATTGGAAAGGGGTATTCTACTATCTGGGATTTTGTTCCTAAATTCTGGGGTGAGAGACTTGTGACTTACAGACCAGTAGAGGGACAGATGGCAAAATGAAATCACGTAATTACAAACAAGACTGAAGGAAATGTTTGCCGGGCAGTGAAAGTGGCCAACCAGAGCTTGTGTTGTGGGATGGAGGCTGTGTCGGTGTCCCAGTATTACACACATCGTAGTAAGGGGTTTTAATTCTGAATCTGCCCATGGGTGGCTTCAGAGTCTGTGAACTCATAAATGTACCTTTGCAAACTGTGTGTTTGTGCATGTTTGTATTTATTAAGGGAGGGGATCACACGCTTTCTTCAGGCTCTCAGCCTCATGTAACGCAGCCTCTTTCTTTCTTTCTTTCTTTTTTTTTAAAGAGAGAGGGACAGTGAGAGAGACAGAGAAAGAGAAACAGCTTTATTTAGTTTTTCACATGGCCTTAGTTGCTCCAACACTTAGTTGTGTACGTGGTGCTGGGATCTTTCTTTCTTTTTGAGAGAAAGGAAATTTTATTTATTTTTCATCTGTTTTTTCTTTTTCCGACACTTAGCTGTGTACGTGGTGCCGGGGTTCGAACCCAGGTCCTCGCACATGCCACTGATCCACCGCTCAGCTCCAGCCCCGAGAGCCACTATCTTGAAACTCTCCCTTTTCCCATAGGAGTCCGGGCGCCCTCCTAGCGCTGGGCCTCTACAGCCTGCTGCTCGTGGTCCTGATGACCGCAGATCTCGTGCACTTCTGCAGCAGTCGGGGCCGGAGCCTTGGCCGGAGCGGTAGTCGCCGCGGTTCTCCCCCCAGGTCCTCTGCCGCGCGCCCTCTGCAGGTCCCGGAGCTAACGAACTAGACTCGCCAGCAGGCAGGGTCTAACAACCCAGCGCCCCGCCCTGCCCAGGCGCGCTCTCCTTGGCTCCGCCCTTCTCTGGCACCACCTCTGACGTAGCGCGGGGGCGGGTCTGCCGGTGGCTGCTTCCAGAGCCCAGGGCCGGCTCCGCCCCAGAGACTGCGCCTGCGCGTGTCTGGAACGTCGGCTCCGCGATGACAGTGAGTGGTCCAGGGACCCCTGAGCCCCGACCCATCGACCCCGGGGTGCGTAACAATCCTTCCTTGTCATCTTCCCTTCTCAGGTGCCCTGATAATTTCTTGGCCTCCTTCCCCATTCTTAGCCCTCCGTGGGACTGGCACCCAGCCCCGTACTCCTTTCCTATCTCCTTGTACTACCCTGAGCCACTTCGCCCACGTTTCCACCCGCATTCCCTACAGACCAGCTCAGTGGGGCAGCTGCGCAAAGAGGGCAATGAGCTGTTCAAATGCGGAGACTACGAGGGCGCCTTAACGACATATACCCAAGCCCTAGGTCTGGATGCGACGCCCCAGGACCAGGCCATCCTGCACCGGAATCTGGCCGCTTGCCACCTCAAGCTGGTGAGGAAAGCTTGGCGCCGCTCTTCCCCTGGCCTGCCTGGACCTCTGCTTGCCCATCTTTGCTGCTGCTTGGGGTCGAGCAGGGCATTCACTTTCCCCAGCCACCCGTAATTGCCTGATGTCTTTGGGCCTCAAGGTGTTGGGGGAGCTGGTGACTCTGTAGAACTACTGTGATCTTGCTGTCTAGTTAATGGCTGGAAAAGGAGATGACTATTCTCTCAGGCTCCTGGTCTTTTTTTTTTTTTTTTTTTTAATAGGAAGATTATGAAAAAGCAGAAACAGAAGCTTCTAAAGGTAGGGGAATGTGGGCCCTCTTGTGGAGCTGCGGGGCTGCTTTGGTGGGCAAGGACTCTTGAGAGCACTACATTGTCTACCTTCTTTTCCTTTGGACCCTGAAACACATCTGCCTTCTTTCTTTCCCACTTCCTCGGGCATTTCCTTTTCTGCAGCTACCCTCACCTTTTCTGAGGCTGAAGTACTGAGCCCCACACGAATCCCCCACCTTCCTCTGGCCCTGGAGATATTTTCCTCCTGCTTTGCCTGGAGACAGTGGCCTCATGGGTGCTGACAGAGCTCCTGTTTGTGCTCAGCCATTGAAAAGGACGGTGGGGATGTCAAAGCACTTTACCGGAGGAGCCAAGCCCTTGAGAAACTGGGCCGCCTGGACCAGGCTGTCCTTGACCTGCAGAGATGTGTGAGCCTAGAGCCCAAGAACAAAGTTTTCCAAGAGGCCCTGCGGAGCATTGGGGGCCAGATTCAGGAGAAGGTATGTGAAAGACAGAGATGGGGGATTGACCCCATGATAAAGTGGTTTGGGTCCAGTGTGTAGACACAGTTCTCTTGAAGGGAGCTGCTGATGGCAAATAAGCACAGAGCCATGCTCAACCATGCCGGTGGCGAGGGAAAAGCAGTTAAAATAATGTAATGACAGGATACTTTGTGTGTGTGTGTGTGTGTGTGTGTGTGTGTGTGTGTGTGTGTGCAGTCTGGCAAACTGTAAAAGTTTGTACAATTTTCAAGGAGACTCAGCAGACACTTCAGTGGTGAGGTTTGGGGGGACATGGACTCTCATGATTGTTAGAGTATAAATTGGTACAGTTTCTTTGGAGAGTTTGTTATCATATCTGTTAAAATTTTAAATGAACATGTCCTGTGATCTAGTAAGTTTACTTCTTGCTGTTTCCCCTAGAGAAACCTTGCTTATGTGTACAAGTAGGCTTGTGTTTATTTCAGCTTTGTTAGTAGTAAGGAAACTTGGAACTCTCTAAAGAGCCCAGGAATAGGGAAAAGGCTAAATAAACTGAGTAATGGGGCTGGAGCCGTGGCTTGGAGGTTATGGCGCTTGCCTGGCATGCACAAGTACATGAGTTCAAAACCCAGCACCTATGTACACAACTAAGTGTCAGAGCAATGAAAGCCATGTGAAAAACTCAATAAAATTTGATTTTCTCTGTTTCTCTCTCTCTCACTGTCCCTCTCTCTTTAAAAAAATAAATAAACTGGGTAATGTTGCTATAAACTCTTATGTTGTAGTTACTGAGGATAGATGGATCCACATATATTCACATGGGAAGCTCTCTGACACTTGTTGAATGAAAGAAGCAAAAATATACAATAGACAAGTGCTGTACCAGTGAGCTACTGGTTCAAACCTCAGTATAATAGCATACAGTATATAAATTATGTTAAAATGATCCCCCACATACACACCCAAAACAATGCTGTTTTTCCTGTGGGCACACCTGAGTAAACAATGCAAATATGATTAATAATACTTTAAAAGATATACATCAAAATGATAAAATTTTGACGTTGGGAAAGGAATAGGATTGAGGCGGCTTTCCAAAGGAGACTTTGATTCATCTGTGTGTGTGTGTGTGTGTGTACGTGTGCATTTCTTTTTTTAATTGCAGTACTAGGAATTGAACTCAGGGGTGCTTTACCACTGAACTTTATCCCTAGACCTTTTTATTTTTTTATTTTTAAAATTTTGAGACAGGATATTGCTAAGTTGCCAAGGTTGGCCTCAAACTTACTGTAGCTGTCCTTAAACTTGTGATCCTCTTGCCTCAGTCTGAGTTGCTGGGATTACAGGTGTGCACTTGTGCCTGGTCTGACAATATATGTTTGTTTTATTTAATTTTAATTTTTTGTTTTAAATAGGGAGGGACAATGAGAGAGAGAGAGAAAGAGAGAATCAATTTTATTCACCTTTTCATATGGCTTTCATTGCTCCGACACTTAGTTGTATACATGGTGCTGGGGTTTGAACCTGCGTCCTTGCGCATGCCAGGTGAGTGCCATAACTCCTGACCCACTGCTCCAGCCCCTATATATTTTTTTTTTTTTAAAGAGAGAGGAGAGAGACTGGAGCAGTGGCTCAGCAGTTGGAGTGCTCGCCTGGAATGCATTAGGACCCAGGTTTGAACCCCAGCACCATGTACACAACTGGTGTCAGAGCAATGAAAGCCACATGAAAAACTGAATAAAATTGATTCTCTCTTTCTCTCACTCTCTCTTTTAAAAAATTAAATTAAAAAATAATAAGAAGATGAGTGGTGGCCCAGTGGTTACGACGCTTGCCTGGCATGCACAAAGATATAGGTTCAAACCCCAGCACCACATATACAACAAAGTGTTGGAGCAATAGGGGCCACATGAAAAACTAAATAAAATTGATTCTCTCTCTGTCTCTTATTGTTCCTCTTAAAAAAAAAAGAAAGAAAAATCATAATAAGAGAGAATTAATTTTTATTTAGTTTTTCATCTGGCCTTTGCTTCTCAAGCACTTAGTTGTATATGTGATGCTGGGGTTCAGACCCAGGTCCTTGTGCATGCAGGCAGGCTCTCCTACTTCTGAGCCACCACTCCAGCCCTCAATATATTTTCTTTTTCTTTTAAGAGAGAAAGATAGTGAGAGAGAGACAGAGTGAATCAATTTTTGTTGAGTTTTTCACATGGCCTTCGCTGTTCTGACACTTAGTTGTGTTTGTGGGTGCTGGGGTTTGAACCCATGTAATTGGACATGCCAGGCAAGCACCATAACTGCCGAGCCTCCGCTCCAGCCCCCCTCAATATATTTTTAATAAAGACCTTGTTTTGTACTACATACACATATTTTTAAATTAATCAAGGGAAAAGAATTGAAAGACCATCGTGAACTATAACCAAGTTGAATTAACCAGATAATTTGTTGTTAAAATGCTGATACAGGGGGGCTGGAGTGGTGGCTCAGCGGTTTTGGCACTTGCCTGGCAAGCACAAGGACCCAGGTTCAAACCCCAGCACCACGTACACAACTAAGTGTTGGAGCAACGAAGGCCATGTGAAAAACTCAGTAAAGTTGTTTCTCTCTTTCTCTGTCCCTCTCACTGTCCCTCTCTCTTAAAAAAATAAATAAAGTCTAAGTGTTCTTAAAAAAAAAAATGCTGATACAGGGGAAGCAACTAATACAATGGCAGACATTTTATTGACAGGTTGAGATCTGGGAAAACAAATAGTTTTCCTCTCATTGCTAGGTCTGCTTGGATGGCAGCAGCTGCCTAACTTCCTATATTGGGAAGAATTAGGAAGCAGAATTCTTGACCTTAGCAGTGAAAAGTGCTGTGATTGATTAGTCATGTCTGCCAGGGATGCAAGGGGAGAAGTGGGGACTAGGTTTGTGCCACCATCTATGCCCAGGACCCTGGGGGTGGGTAGGTGAGTAGGCTTAGGGTGGTCTTGCTCATTCAGATTATGTTTTTAAACTATCAGAAAGAGTTCTGGAGCCAAAAGAAGTGTTAGGAACTGCCTCATGGTCTTCCAGCTCCCTTGCTGAGTGTGCCATGAATTCTCAACATAGATGGCACCACTGTTAGTAGGTTTCCTTGTGGCTAACAGGATCTCTCCCCTTCTTAAAAGCACTACTTTCAGCATTGGTGCTGCCCTGGTTGCCCAAGCAGGAAGTAGTTCAGGGAGGAAAATAGCTTCAGGAAATTTAGGAGGAGCTTTGCAGCAAGTCTCTTCCTGCCCATGGTAGCATGGTGCTATCCCTGAGCCTCACTGTCACCCAGAGACAGGAGACAGGCCTTGGAGAAACTGGAGAGAAGAACAAGTAGAGATGTGATGTCTGTGGCCGAGAGGTGATTTCTTCTGTGCTTTACTGGTTTGTCATAGGTACGATACATGTCCTCAACAGATGCCAAAGTGGAACAGATGTTTCAGATCCTGTTGGACCCAGAAGAGAAAGGCACTGAGAAGAAGCAAAAGGTATAGGCCCTAGTGTGAGCCAGTGGAGGCTGAACTCCCACTAGAGCTGCCCATCCACAGCCCTCTATGTCTTCAGTGATGTTGGCCTCAGAAACCCCTGCTGGCCTGATCTGATATGTGTTGCTTTTCAGGTCATGGACCCTAGATGGGAACTCTGAGGGGTTGGGACCATAGTATGAACCAAGAAAAGGGAACCAGTGTTCAAGAATGCCTTTACGGGGCTGGAGCGGGTGCTTGGCAGTTATGGCACTTGCCTGGCAAGCACAAGTACGCGAGTTCAAACCCCAGCACCACGTACACAACGAAGTGTCCGAGGAATGAAAGTTACATGAAAAACTAAAAACTAAATAAAAATTGCTTCTCTCTTTCTCTTTCTCTCTCTCACTGTCCCCTCTTTCTTAAAAAAAAAAAAAAAAAGGGGGCTGGGGGGAAGAGTGCCTTTTGGGCCAGTCTTTTTCTGAGAACTGGGCATACAGAGATAGCTGAGGCGCTGTCTCTACTCTTCAGGCTCTGCTAAAGACTTAGGACTCCATTTGTTCTAACCATAAACCCTGAGAGCAGGGTCTTCCTCCTACCTAGAAGGAAGCTGAAGTTCAGAGAGGTTAAATTTATGGCCAGTGTCACTTAGCTGCTAAGTGGAAGTAGCAAGGTCCAGAGTTCAGGGATTCTGCTCAGCCTGCCTCATCCTGTATACACACTCAGTTTTTTTTTTTTTGTTGTTGTTTTTTGTTTGTTTGTTTGTTTTTATGGTGCTGGGATTGTAGTGCTGGGAATTGAACCCAGTGCTCTATCGCTGAGCTATATCTCCAGCTCCTATAATAATGTGCTCCCTTTGATACAGGCTTCTCAGAACCTGGTGGTGCTAGCCCGAGAGGATGCTGGAGCTGAGAAGATCTTTCGGAGCAATGGAGTTCAACTCTTGCAGCGTCTGCTGGACACTGGAGAGACTGACCTCATGCTGGCAGCTCTGCGCACACTGGTTGGCATTTGCTCTGAGCACCAATCACGGGTAGGTAGGACAGAGGGTTTAGTTATTGCTTCAGTACATTTGTCTGTCCATCCATTCTTCTATCTATCCAACCATCCATCTACTTATCTACTTTCCATCCATTCTTCCACCCTTCATCTTATTCCAGAAAGAACTTATGGTAGAATATAGGAGACAGGAGATATATAACTAAGAGGAAAAATAAAAATGTCACCTAAAAGACCAACATGATTTAGGATCAAATAGGGTGCTCTGAGCACTGTTCTCTTGCAGCAAGCTCACACAGACACTTGGTCACTGACTCATTTAGTGTCCATATGGTAAAAGCAAGCTTGTTGCTCAGAAAAGGGTACAGCCCTTGCCCTAGAAATCAAACTGGCAGCCAGGCATGGTGGCACAAGCCTCTAATCCCAGCAACTCAGGAAACTGAGGCAGGAAGATTGCAAGTTCAAGGCCAGCCTCAGCAACTTAGTGAGACCATATCTCAAAATAAAAAGGACTAGGACTATAGCTCAGTGGTTGAATGCCTTTAGGTTCAATCCCAGTACAAAAAAAAAAAAAAAAAAAAGAATCAAATTGGCTTTTCCTCTGGAGAGGGGTCCTCACACAGAATTATGTGATTGTAACTTTTTTGTTGTTTTTGTACAAGGGATTGAACCCAGGGGCACTTAACCACTGAGCCACATCTTTAGCTCTTTTCATTTTTTATTTTCAGACAGGATCTTGCTAAGTTGCTTAGGGCCTCACTAACTTGCTGAGGTTGATTTTGAACTTGTGATCCTTCTGTTTCAGCCTCCCAAGTTGCTGGGATTACAGGTGTGCACCACCATTTCCGGCCTATAGCATTTTTACTAGAGGGACAGTGACTTGATATGTAGGACCTGACACTGACCTGATTCTCAGCATGGACCATGGTATCACAGCACAGAGAGTAGCAAGAATGGTCCTGCTCTTGGACCAGTGTAGTGAAGTCTATGTTCCCAGCTCTTTCTTTTTTCTTTTTTTTAAAGAGACAGACAGTGAGAGAGAAAGAAAACAATCAATTTTATTTAGTTTTTTATCTGGTTTTCATTGTTCAACACTTGTGTATGTGGTGCTGGGGTTCGAACTGCGTCCTCATGAATGCCAGGCAAGTGCTGTAACCACTGAGCTACTGCTCCAGCCTTCCCAGCTCTTTCTTGAGCTAGCTTGATTCAAGGGACAGGAACTTGACCTTTGGTTGCTCTTAGAGGAAACTACAACTCCAAATCGGGAGTGGAACTGTGAAGTACTCAATGAAATTTTTTTGTGTGTGTGTAGGGGAAGGAGCATACTGGGGTTGTTGAACTTGTGCTTGCTAGACAAACATTCCACCATTGAGCTATATCCCCAGCCCCTCAACTTTTTCTAGGCCAAGCATAGGCTATATTTCTGGGGCTTCCCAGGGTCAAGAATGATCAAACCATGTAAATTCTATTCTCTCCTTCAGTCTTCTGGAGGGAGCCAGTGAACTGGGGTGGACCCACATGGACCTTATGGGGTTTTCTAGCTGAGGATTGGAGTAGAGAGGCCCTGCCTGTCCATTCCACTCATGTTCACATACGCCAGCAATGGTCAGACCTCAGGGCTGAGATTGAGGAGGAATATGGTAGCTGTGGGCCTGTGGCTCAGGTAGCTTTGTCCAGTTTATATGTCACCTTCTTGGGGAGACATGAGACAAAGCAGCTACTCCCAGGGCCAGGGTATTTGTGTCTTTTGATTGAACCAACAAGAGCAGAGGTAGGGGACTCCTCGGAATGCTTTCTTTAGGAAACCTTTCAAATGCGATTTGAACCTCTAGGTCAAACCCATGGCAACCCCTAGGTCACACTATCTGATAGGCTTGCTTGTGTTCTCTTTTACCCAAATGTTTTCTTACCTCTGACCATATATTCTCCGAGTTAGGAGACTGTGGCTGCCTTTCATTGACCAGAGGCTTCTGTCTGCTGCTTTTCCTCCCCAGACAGTAGCAACCCTGAGCATCCTGGGAACTCGGAGAGTGGTCTCCATCTTGGGTATGGAAAACCAGGCTGTGTCCCTGGCTGCCTGCCACCTGCTGCAGGTTATATTTGATGCCCTCAAGGAAGGTGTCAAAAAAGGCTTCAGAGGCAAAGAAGGTGCTATCATTGTGGGTGAGTGAAGCAGGTCTCTGGTCATTTGTGTGGGTGTTGTTATTGTCGAGGGATGGGGCTGAATCAACGAGGCCAGTTTCTTGGAACCAGACTTGCAGCTGCAAGTTGGTTAGGAATATGGTCTGATGACAGTATTTTACTTTTTAGACTGTAAAAACCAAAGGGAAGCTTGAGGGGACAGCTGGAGTTCAGGTTTAAGCCAAGGATGCAGGTCCTCCTTTCCTGAGTCTCCTTAGCTTATTGGGCGAGTTCAAGGGTCAAACAGGTCTAGGCAACAGTGGAGCCCACTAATGTCCTCTTTTTGGTACTGAGAGTCTAACCTAGGGCCTTGTGCATGCTACTCACGAATGTGTCCTTGTTGCCAGATCCTGCCCGGGAGCTAAAGGTCCTCATCAGTAACCTTTTGGAGCTACTGACTGAGGTTGGGGTCTCTGGCCAAGGGCGAGACAATGCCTTGACTCTCCTGATTAAAATGGTACCCAGGAAATCACCTAAGGATCCCAACAATAGCCTGACCCTCTGGGTCATTGACCAAGGTAGGTGATACAGTTTACAAAAACTTGCTTGAGTTTCTGAGGCCTGCTTATCCATGGGAGTGATAAGAAAAGTAGCAAGGGGGCTGGAGCGGTGGCTCAGTGGTTACGGTGCTTGCCCGGCATGCACAAGTATGACAGTTCAAGCCCCAGCACCACGTACACAACAAAGTCTCGGAGTAACGAAGGCCACATGAAAAACTAAATAAAAATTGTTGCTTTCTCTCTCTCTTACAGTCCCTCTCTCTTTATTAAAAAAAAAAAAAAAGAAAAGTAGCAAGCACACACACATTTATGCATCAAAGTACATCCTGTGGCCTGCATAGAACCCTTAGTGGCTGTGACTGTGTACGTGTGGAAATGCATGCACAACAAGCAAGCCTGAAATCGCAGTTAACAGAAGGACTGACTTAGCGGGTTTTTGGGTTTTTTTATTTTTGGTGCTGGGGATTGAATCCAAGGGTGCTAAATCACTGAGCTACATCCCCAGCCCTTATTTTTTATTTTGAGACTAGGCCTCGCTAAGTGGCTGAGGCTGCCTTTGAGCTTGAGATCTTCTTTCCTCAGCCTCCTGAGCCACTAGAATTATAGGCATGTACTACTATGCCTTGCTGGATTAGCTTTATCTGAAGGGTATTTTTATTTTTATTTTTAAAGAGAAAGAGAGACAGTGAGAGAGAGCGAGAGAAAGAGAATCAATTTTATTTAGTTTTTCATGTGGCATTTGTTGCTCCAACACTTTGTTGTAGACATGGTGCTGGGGTTTGAACCCACGTCCTTGAACATACCAGGCAAGCGCTGAGCCACTGCTCCAGCCCCTGAATGGTATTTTTTGTACTTGTTATTGTTTTGTTTTTGCAGGACTAGAGATTGAACCCAGGGACACTCCACCACTGAGCTATATCCCCAGCCATTTATTTTTAATTTTTGAGATAGGGTCTAGCTAAGTTGCTCAGGCTGACCTTGAACTTGTGATCCTCCTGTCTCAGCCTCCTGAGTTGTACTGAGATTATAGTCATGCACCACCACACTCAGCTGAAACAAACAAACAAATAAATTTTAATATGTAAGTAAATAAGAAGAGGCTTGAAGCTGGGCATGGTGGTAATTCCAACAGTTTGGGAGGCTGAGGCCGGAGGATTGCAAGTTCAAAGCCAGCCTCAGCAATTTAGCAAGGCCCTAAGCAAGGCCTTTAGAAGGACCCTGTCTCAAAATAAAATATAAAAAAGGATGGGGATGGGGCTGGAGCAGTGGCTCAGCGGTTTCGGTGCTTGCCTGGTGAGCACGAGGACCCGGGTTCAAACCCCAGCACCATGTACACAACTGAGTGTTGGAGCAACTAAGGCCATGTGAAAACCTAAATAAAGTTGTTTCTGTCTTTCTCTGTCTCTCTCACTGTCCCTCTCTCTTTAAAAAAAAAAAAAAAAAA